>JARYZH020001850.1:0-21616 GCA_030021035.2 Notholithocarpus densiflorus | reverse complement strand
TCTTATAACCATTTTGAGGGTGAGGTACCAATAGAGGAAGTTCTTAGGAACACAAGTGCAACTTCAATTAAGGGAAATATTGAGCTATGTGGAGGAGAGACAAAGTTCAAGCTTCCAGTATGCAAATACAATAAATCCAAGAAGAGGAAATTGACTCATTCCTTGAAGCTAATTATCTCTATACTTTTTGGAATTTTTAGAGTAACTTTGGTGGTTTCATTTCTACTTCTCTTCTCTTTCAAAAGAAAGAGAAGAGAAAGTACTTTAAATAATTCACAAAATTTACTTTTGAATGTATCTTACCAAAGTCTCCTAAAAGCTACAGATGCATTTTCCTGCACTAATATAATTGAAGTTTTGGATCTGTGTGTAGAGGAAATCTTGATCAAGATAGACATATAGTTGTTGTCAAGGTGCTCAATCTTTTACACCATGGAGCTTCCAAGAGTTTCATTGCTGAATGTGAGGCTTTGCGAAATATTAGACATCTAAATCTTGTAAAGGTACTTACAGCATGTTCAAGTGTTGACTATCGAGGTCACATTTTCAAAGCATTGGTATATGAGTTCATGAGTAATGGCAACCTAGATGAGTGGTTGCATCCAATTTCAAGAACAAATGAGTCTCCTATGGAACAAAGGAATTTGAATCTTCTTCAAGGACTTAATTTTGCCATTGATGTTGCAAATGCGTTGGAATATCTTCATCATCATTGCCACACACCAATTGTTCATTGTGACCTCAAGCCTAGCAATGTTCTTCTCGATGATGAAATGATTCGACATGTGGGGGACTTTGGCTTGGCAAGGTTCCTTCTTGAGGCGACCCAAGATTGTTTCACTAATCAATCAAGCTCTATCGGATTAAGAGGGACAATTAGTTATGCTCCTCCAAGTAAATAACTTTACCATTTCTTAACTTTAAATTTTGATCTTTTCACAATATTTCTTAATGTATTTTCAAGGATGAAATATAACTCAAAGAAGAATGTCTTGTAGAAGATAGAGCATTTCTTGAAAAAACTTTCCGCTTTGCATAACCATTTTCTTGTTATATGCCACTAAAGAGCTCCTTTGCAATTTGTGAGATTATATATTCCCCATTTTTTAATGTTAGTATAAAGCTTGGTCTAGCCTAACTCATCAGGCTTAGCCCTGTATACTGTACTTATAGTATACTCATTGTATACTCTTATTATTTGTACTTCACATACTTTGTCTATATAAAGCTCTCTATTATACAGTGTTATACACAGAATATACATCAATATATAAACTATTCAGTCCTTCTCTCTCTCACTTTATATTCTTAACATTTAATATGAAGCTAGATCAATCACATATAAATGTTGTGTAATTGCAAAATATGGTACCGGAAACGAGGTGTCAACCAATAGTGATATTTATAGTTGTGGTATACTATTGTTGGAGATATTCACATGGAAGAGACCCACATATAACATGTTCAAAGATAACTTGAACCTTCATGATTTTGTAAAAGGAGTTTTACCAGAACGAGTCATTGACATTGTGGATCCTACTCTTCGTTTGGAAAAAGAAGAAATGGAAACAAGGACAAATGATACTCACAATCAAAATCGAATTGGAAGTCCCAAAATTCTAGAGTGCTTGATTTTGATATTTGATATTGGTGTTTCTTGTTCTATGGAACTCCCAAGGGAGAGGATGAACATTAGTGATGTTGTAGCTCAGCTACATTTGATTAGAGAAAAGTTCCTCGGACCTAGAATACACCAAGAAGGACTTCAACTTATAGGTAAATGTTTTATGACACAATAGTTGCTCTAATACCCACTTTTATGACACAGTAGTTGCCCTAATACCCACTTTTATGACACAGCAGTTGCTCTAATACCCACTACAAACCTATTGTGGGGGGGGGGGGGGGGGGGATCATATTGCCAACACAATGCCATGTGGCTGTCACATTAGTTCCTTTTATTTGCAATATTGAAAATATCGATGTCGGAAATTTGATAACATGATTGTACTATTCTTATGATTTGGAATGAGTCTAAATGTTTTCCATGATTAGTAAAAATCATTTTTCTTACCCTTCAAATTTTTTTGTTCAAAACCAATTATTATTATAATTTTTTTTTCCAAAAGGGCCTTTAAGCTATTTTCGATTTAATGATTTCCACCATTGGAGTGGTTAAGATTTTTGGCATTGAACTTACACTACTTGGTACTTTTGTTGGAGAAGCCTTTGATGAGTTTCATGTAGACATAGGCTTAAATTATTCCAAGGAAATTTAATGGCTACAAGGTTTAACTAATTTACTGGGAATGGTTTACTTGTTTGTAATCTCAAGTCTTAACTATCTAACATTTAATTGGATAACAATTACAACAAAAATATTTATTGAGTTTGGGATTTGACAACTGACCCTTCTTGTATTATAATGAATCCTCTAGGTAGCAATACTAAAATGGATACGTGCTTTAAGCTTTGGGAGGCAATTTTTTTTTCTCAATTCCTCACTTTTTATGGGAAAACCTCATTCCCCACATAACATCGATGTATTTTGTTTGTAATCTTAACTGTCTAACATTTTCTTCCCATACATTGAAATGATTTCTCTCAATTCAACCATTTAGAGAGAGAATTTTCTTCCTTCATTGTAGGTAGAGAGGGCCGATGACTCTATCTGGAAGTGCCATCATGCCTTGCTGAGGTTTTGATTTTGTATAATTTTGGAGCAAAATAATCAGACTTGTAGCGCCTCTGCTGTTTCTTTTAGCGATCATATATTAGTTTCTCTTGTATTTCTTATTTCTTGTGCCTTTTTTCAATATGAGAAGCTTAAGGACTATCATTTTTCTTTTTTGTATGAATAAGAGAATATTATTAAACCAAGAAGAAATTTTACCATTCCGCTGCCCAATATGCTATTTGATAACTTCATCCCAATCAAAGGCTAAGGCTACACACTGCCTCAAACACAGCCAAGAAACCAGCTTCCATAACCTCTGAGAGGAGCATTAGAAAAATAAATGATTTCTACACTCCATCTGGTTTTTGCGGAAGCCACAGTAAGCATATCTCCTTTCCAGCTTATAGAATAAAAGCATTTCTAGGAACAATGATTTATTAATCCTTGCAGCAATTTTATCCAAAAATAACCTTTGAAGAAATGAGGGGAATGCCATAATATTTGACATGAAGAGAACATTCTTTGAAGTTTTGAATGCTTAGTTTTTTCTGTTTGATCTCTATTGGAACTGAATAAAACCTCAATTTTTGATGGATTCATAGTCAGGCCAGAGAGCTCATTGAATTGTTAAAGCACCTGCTGCTTAAATTGTATAGAGTTCTCAAACATAGATGTGACAAAGCCACTTTGCCATACCTAGGATGAAACATGAACCAATCTGATAGTTTTTAGACCCCTTAAAACACAATTGGATTAACCTAGTTAATTAGCCAAGTTATTACTTAGTCCAAATTAACAAATCTAGGTTATCACAATCAAACAATCATATCATGCATAGCAGCGGAAATATAAATAACACAATGATATGATGACCCAGGAAACCAAACCGGTAAAAACTTGAGGAGGATTTAACCTAGCTATCCTCAAGGTAAACCTGAATCCACTATGAAAGAATCGAAATTTTACAATAGGACTTAGACCACTAACATCCTATTGCTACCCACTAGTAGAAACTTACTGACACGACCACGTGTAAGCTCCGAGACCACGGACTCCTTCTTTCTTTGGATTCTCCAGCAAGTACAAGCACACCTGCTTGTGTTTCTTTAAGCTCCTATGGCAGCAACTAAATGATCATCAAGCTCTTGAAGAAATCTCATTCTTTATAATCCTAAGCTTGTGTAAAGGAAAGCTCCTCACAGATCTCACAAGAGATTCACACAAACAACAATATGAGCAACAGTAAAACGTGGCTAGGGTTTGCCTTATATACCTAGAGCAAAAATACAAAACCCTAAACGTTTTAAACAAACTAGGGCTGAGTTGGAATTCTGCAGAAAACGCATTCTGCCCAATTTTCGAATGATCAAGCCTAAGCTTCGATCGATTGAACCAGGCCGAACTGCACTATTAAATCTGCATCAACTTAAATCCAACTTTACATAAATGACACAACTTTGAGCAAGTCTAAACACTACTAAACATCTTGTTTTGATCATGGTTTGTCAACAATACACATTAGAGTTCTAAATACATAAGTTCCTAAGTCTTTAGAACCTAACAAACTCCCCCTTTGGCAATCCGTGACAAAACACAACTTACAGCTCAAAGTTTACAAAGAACAGCCCTTTACAAAAAAATGCTCATTATAACAAATCCAATCCTAACTACTATCCATCAGTTGCAAGTGTAGACAGTAGCTCAATTGAATCAACCTGTATATTTCCTGAAACACTAAACAAAACGCATAACTGCATGTGTGGAAAATACAAGTAAACAAAATAAATTCTTGATTTCACTCAACACAAAATAAAGACATATATCAATGAAAAACTCATAAATATAAATCAATAAGCAGTGAAACAAGAAACATATGAAACAATAAATGTATCTCCCCCTAACATGAATAGCCCAACAAAAATACATCAAAAGCCAAAAAGGTAAAAAAAAAAAATGAAGCACCTAGATACAATCTAATAGCTCCACAAGCTCCAACATGAAAAAAAAAAAACTCTCCCCCTGAAAACAAAAACTCTACAAGAGCTCAAAATACTTAAGTACTCCCCCTTTTTGTGATGGAATGCCAAAGGGCAATCAAAGTCCATCATCAAAAGGAGGTGGCGATGAGGATTATCGAAACTGTGCCAACTTTGCTCGCAAGGCACGAATCTCATCAAGCATGTCCACCAAAATCTGTCCATGAGCCGCCTGAATAGTCAAGACATGATCAAACGTACTTCGAATGTCAGAATCATCCGAAGTAGTCGGTGGAGAAACATCAGCATCAGCAGCACCAGCACCAAACGCCTCAGCCGTATCAGCTCCTGTAGAAGAGGGAGGAGGGGGAATAGCACCAGAAGACGCACCTCTAGGATGCGTAGAGCCAACTCTCAAGTGAGCAACCCTCTGCCTAAGGAAGGTGGCACCTAAGGGAGCTACAACATGTACGGGCTCACCAGCAGGGAAATCAACAAACCCGAGAAAGAACAAAATCTTATGAATGAAAATAGGATGAATAAGAGCATGAGCTACGGCAGAACTCCTATGAACTTCGTTCAAAGAACGAAGAAACAGATGAGGAAAACTAATAGACATCCCAGAAACAAAAGCGTACAAAAACACACATCGCTCAAGAGAGATGGTGTGAAGATGAGAAATAGGCCACAAAGAATGATACGCTATCCTAAAGAAAAGATAGGAAGTCTCAGTAAGCTCAGTAGACGTGATCCGAGGATCAGAATCCCACTGCATAGAAGACCCAGTGATGTAAGACATGACAGTATCAAGGGATGGAGACTCCTCATAAGGATAGACAGGCTGCCTAACAACTGGAACCCCAAGAGCTTCAGCCACTATCCTAGGGGTAATGGTGAACTCAACACCTCATATCCAACTCCTAACAAGGGTGTTGGAATCATAGATGTGGCAAGAGAGATTCGAGTAGAACTCTCTAATCAGGGCGGTCGGGGGTGGATGATCTACCTCCAACAAAGACAACCAGCCTCTACTCTCAAAGTTTGCCCTAATGGCAGGATCAACCTCATCTAGCACAACAGATCGCTCAACCCAAATCTTTCTCTTACAGTTCAGTTTCTTAAAGGCCTCTCTGCTTTTGACATTCCTAAACACCTCACTCCTAGAGGGAGACTCAGAGGAAGTGGAGGGTGTCCTATGGGCTCTAGTCTTCCTAGGCATGGTGCTAAGATAAGGACAAAGACACAAAGCAAAAAAAAAAAATCAAAACAAAAACAAAAACAAAAACCAAAGGTAGACTGCAAGTTAGCACAAAAAAAAATCTATATGATGCATGAACAGTTTAAATGTCATGATGCATGCTCTAATGCAATGCAGTTACGTTCAAGTTCACAAAATTGGCTTGAGCATAGAGTTTCTAACAAAAACCCCAAAAATTTGAAAAACCACTTGTTCAATTTGTAAAAAATTGAGCAATTGATCATCACACAAGATTGAAGACATAAAATAATGACCAATTACATCAATTCAACAAGCCAATTTCATCAATTAAACTCAATTTGAACAAAATCCCCAATTCGGATCAAAACAAGCCCTAGAAATTTCAATTTCTCAAAATTCACCAAATTGATCAAATTGAACCATTAGGACATACAAGAACAAAAACCCATTGAACAATTTTAGAGAATATGGCCTGAATCATCAAAAATCTTAATTTTGCATAGGTTCGAAAATTTACCCAAAAACCATGAATTTATGCATGAAAACATGAAATAAAATGCAAAAGAAAGGGTAAAAAGGACATACCGGCCTTGGGAGAGGAAAACCTTGCAAAAAGATCGGAGGAAAACGACAAAAATTTGAAGAATAGCCTTTGCTGAGTCGGAGAGAGAAAGAAAATTTTGGAAAAAAGTTTTGAAAAAGATGAGTTGAACAAGTCAAAACCAAACTTTTAAAAACCTTATTCACGATTTTCGATTGATCGAAAATCAGTTTCGATTGATCGAAACAAACAGAGGCTCCCTTAAATTCTTAATCGCAATTTTGATTGATCGAAATACATCCTCGATCGATCGAAATTCTAAAAAAAAAACACAGTTTTGAAAAAACAGCCCATTTTGTGCATAAAACTCCTCCAAGCATTGAAAAATATGAATAAAATGCATGAGAATGCGATGCAAAGTTTTTCAAAAATGCAAGTTTTAAACCCAGTTTATCCAAGATTAAGATTTTCAAACATTCTCCATAGATTCTTAAGCATCAAATCTGTTTTGCATAAAAACTCAAAGTATTTGCAAACTTGGTTGGTCAGACCAAAAACACACACAATAACATGTACAATGTTTAGCAAAGAGTAACTTGTGTAGTGTGTGCAACTAGCAAAAGCTTGAGATACATGTGAGCTAATATGTGAATAGCAATCAAACACAAAGTCTACAAAATTCATCACATAGAATTTGAAAGAGACTATCACCAAAAGAGTTACATCATATAACTCTCACATCTCCTAGAAAACAAGCTTGCAATCATGTAATTTTCTTCATTTGCCTCAAAATATACATACCAATTTTATTTTAGCAGAAACTTATTAAAATATCCAAGATAATGTACACACCAATTTTATTTGTTTGATTTGACATTAAGTCCAATAATGTACACACCAATTTTAACATTTAAACCGAGGCTACATCTTATGTTCTTTTTGTGCATGTGCTACACTTTCTCGAGCACAAAATCTTATGATATGCACTAAGGTGTTCACGATTGGCTAGTAAACAGTAGTGAGATGGTTATTTATGCCTTTCTCAAAAGTTTCAAGTTCGACAGTCAACGACATCTGACTTCAAGATCAAAATCATGTGATCAAAAACTATAAACATCTCTCCCACAACATGCACTACAAAGCTTCAACTAGTAAAGTGCAATAAGTAAGCTCATCAAAGCTAAACAAGGTACAAAAGTATGTTATGTGAAAATTAATTGACCAACCTTGTTTTCAAAACCAAGAAAATAGTGCAAAACACAACTTGTTTCCTTTTTCTTCCCTTTAAAAAAAAAAAAAAAAAAAAAAAAAAAAAAAAAAAAAAAAACAAAACAAAACAAAAACAACCTAGAATGAAATGCATGAATGTTATGCAATGCAAATCCTAGAAACAAAGAAAACAAAAACAAAAAAAAACAAAAACAAAAACAAAGATCACAAAGAATAGCAATGAAGCACAAGGACCATGTCAGAAGAACTCAATTGGATTGAGCCTTTTGCATCCAAAACTTTTTAGATGCACCATGAGCATTGGAGTTCTTATTCACATGAGAATAATTTCCAACTCCAGGATTGGAATAAAGGTTTAGAGCCTTTACCAATTCACCAATGAGTACCATAGGATCTTGTGCTTAAGGCACAGGTACTTTTGGTTTGTTTGTTCTCTTAGCAGCTTGCAACTTGTAACAGTGTGGACGAATGTGTCCAGACTTTCCACAAAAATGACAAAACCATGTAGGCTTATCATGTGACTTGTCCTTAGAAAGGGTATACTGCTTAGGTTTAGACTCTTTCAGTTCAACCCTAATCTTCTTAGGAGGTGTAACATCTAAGGGTTTGACAACCTCACTCATAACCTCACTCACAGGGGGTTCAGAAGAAGATGAAGGAACAAAGATAGTGGAATTAGGTGCAGACACATTGATGCTTTCTACAAAACCTAACCTAGTTTTGTCAGAAGAAGACTTTTGAACACTAAGCATATGATCAAGTTTGGAACTAGCAGACCTATTAGATTGTTCTCTAGCAACAGAAAGCTCATGTTCCAAATTCTTAACTTTTTCAAGCAAAAGCATGTTCTCAGTCTTAACATTATTCAAAAGTTCAGTAGCATCAAACAATTTAACAAGCAAATTTTTCTTATCAAGCTCAAGAGAAGCAATTTTTTTCAAACCTAATTCAACATTCATAGCATCCTTTGCAGCAACTTTGCAAAGTTTATTGTAGGCTTCTTGAAAATCTGCATCCTCAGAGAGTTCCCCATCAGAAGGGTTCTCTTCCGCAGATACATTTTCATTTACTACAGCAGTAGCAGTGAAAGCAATGAAGTTTCCATCCTCGTCACATCCAGACTCATCATCAGAAACTTCACCATCACTAAGGGTTACAGCCATAGCCTTACCCTTAGACTTCAAATAAGTAGGACATTCAGATTTCATGTGACCATACCCTTGACATCCAAACACTGAGGACCCATAGAATTATTAAAAGATTGACCTACTTTTTCTCTAGGTTTATCAGTGTTGTTAACCTTAGTGGGATCATTCTTCCTAAAGTTTCTAGGTTCAGCAGTGTTCTTATCTCTTGCCCTTCTATTGTTGTTTCTAAGGAAATTCTTAAAGTTCTTGGCAAGGTAAGCAATCTCTATAGCAGAGAGCTCATCATCAAATCCACCAACATCAACATCATCAACTGACTTAAGAGCCATTGATTTGGATTTGCTAGTCTTAGGTAGGTCCAACTCATAAGATTGAAGAGATCCTACAAGTTCATCAACAGGGATGGAGTCCACATCCTTGCTCTCAGTGATGGCAGTCACTTTGGGTCTAAAATCTTCAGTCAAAGATCTAAGAATCTTCCTAATAATTTTAGGTTGATCATAGATTTCACCCAAATTATAAGCAGAATTAACAATATCATTAAGCTTAGCATAAAATTCATCAAAAGATTCATCATCAGCCATCCTAATGCTTTCAAATCTAGTAGTTAATTGTTGTAACTTATTTATTTTGACAGCCTTTGTGCCTTCATGCACAGTCTGGAGGATAGTCCAAGCAGTATGAGTAACCTCAACATTAGAGATTCTCTTAAATTCCTCCATAGAAACAGCATTAAAGATAGCATTTATAACTTTGCTATTGAAGGCTGCTGCTTCTTTCTGAGAAGTTTCCCACTCACTAACAGGAGTAGTGGGCTTCTCCCATTCGTACTCAACGGAGTTCCAGACTCTCTCATCAATGAATTTCAGGAATGCTTTCATCCTTATTTTCCAATAAGCATAATTATTCCCATCAAAGTGAGGAGTTATAACAAGAGAGTGTCCGTATTCCATAACAACAGGGGTCAAGGATCAGCTCAAAGATCGAAAGATCTAAAACAGAAGAGCTACCCGCTCTAATACCACTTGATAGTTTTTAGACCCCTTAAAACACAATTGGATTAACCTAGTTAATTAGCCAAGTTATTACGTAGTCCAAATTAACAAATCTAGGTTATCACAATCAAACAATCATATCATGCATAGCAGCGGAAATATAAATAACACAATGATATGATGACTTAGGAAACCAAACCGGTAAAAACCTGGGGAGGATTTAACCTAGCTATCCTCAAGGTAAATCTGAATCCACTATGAAAGAATCGAAGTTTTACAATAGGACTTAGACCACTAACATCCTATTGCTACCTACCAGTAGAAACTCACTGACACGACCACGTGCAAGCTCCGAGACCATGGACTCCTTCTTTCTTTGGATTCTCCAGCAAGTACAAGCACACCCGCTTGTGTTTCTTTAAGCTCCTATGGCAGCAACTAAATGATCATCAAGCTCTTGAAGAAATCTCCTTCTTGATAATCCTAAACTTGTGTAAAGGAAAGCTCCTCACAGATCTCACAAGAGATTCACACAAACAACAATATAAGCAACAGCAAAAACGTGGCTAGGGTTTGCCTTATATACCTAGAGAAAAAATACAAAACCCTAAACATTTTAAACAAACTAGGGCTGAGTTGGAATTCTGCAGAAAACACATGCTGCCCGATTTTCGATTGATCGAGCCTAAGCTTCGATTGATCGAGCCTAAGCTTCGATCGATCGAACCAGGTCGAATTGCACTATTAAATCTGCATCAACTTAAATCCAACTTTACATAAATGACATAACTTTAAGCAAGTCTAAACACTACTAAACATCTTGTTTTGATCATGGTTTGCCAACAATACACATTAGAGTTCTAAATACATAAGTTCCTAAGTCTTTAGAACCTAACACAATCTAATACGTACGCGTAGCTAATTAAGTAACTGACTTCATGCAAAACGACAACACATTAACCAAAAGCCAAAACCAACGACTTGTAGTATAATTCGAACACTTATAAGATAGTTGTTAACTAACATGTCGTATGAACTCAATTAACTGTATGACAGTCGTTTATCTTCTTTTTTTTTTTTTTTTTTTTTTTTTTTTTTTAAAATCTGTATATCTTTGTACATGATGCTAGTTTTCCTATGCTAACATGAGTATCAAAAAAAAAAAAAAAAACACCATGATCTTAAGTCTAGGGGCGGAGCCAGGGGGGTCGAGAGGGGGCAACTGCCCCCCCGGACTCCTCTAAAACTTTCTTAGCTATAGTCTCTAAGAAAAGTTTGCCCCCTTTGATTCATTAACATAAGAAAAAAAAAAAAAAAAAAAAACAAAACAACACTCAGTAAAAGGAACCAAAAACTGACACAGCCTTCCTTAAAAAAAGCAAAAGAACATGGCACTGTATCAAAGAGAGCAAGGAGTTACCTAACATGTCAAAGTCTTTTTATTTTTGATCCGGACACAGCAAAGTTAACAAGTCAAAAAGAACTTTTAACTTTGGCTTGTCCCACCTTTTCACTTTGTCACTAATATACTGTCACAGAGTCATAACACTTTTGCTTTTTATTTTTTATTTAGGGCACGTTTGATAGATTGTAATAGTAATTACATAGGAATAGGAATATGTATTACAAGGAATACAAGATGCTGTAATGTAATACTTATTACCATTCATTTGTTTGGTGACGACACAATAATAAAACCTTGAAGACAAAGGAATGATAGTAATTTAAATCAAACTTAAGATATATTTTAGGAAATATCTTACTCATATAGTTATAATTCCTAAGAAATAATATTTTTTAAATTTGAAAGAGAGATTAGTTATTTTTTTATTTTAATAATTGTTATGTGCATATGGAAAGTTTGTTTATTTGGAAATATATTAATTTTAAAAATTAATGCACTTACTAAGGAATATCTATTACAACCCTTTTAGAGATGAATAGTTATTCCTCATTTTAAAGAATAGCTATTCATAAGAAATGACTATTCCCTGTAATAAAAACATAACTAAATTACTGAATAGCTAAACCATAAGAATAACTATTATATTACAGTGCCTATTACAGTCTACCAAACGTACTCTTCATTTATTTAAATGGTAAGAAACACAATAATTTTCACAATAGTTGAGTTAGTAAATTTTTACTTATTTACAATTGTATATTTAGCTCCCCGGATGGATGGGAATGCTGGATTAGATAGTGTTCAATAAAAATAAAAAGATTTTTCAAACATGGGTTCATCCCAAAAATAGAAAATGAAAAAGGAAAAAAAAAAGATTCACTCTTGGGTTTCAACTTCAACCAATCATTCAAAAAGCGACCAGCAAAAATAATTTCCCTTGAACACAACCATTGTACAATCAGCTAGCCAGCTCCATATTGATTGCCAAAAATTGGGCCAAAAATGGGGTTTTACCCATTTCTCACAAACTTTCCACCAAAATGCCCTCAGTCTGAAACTATTTAGGAATATGCTCCTGTTTTGAAACTCGAGTTTTAGAAAATTGAGTTTCAAATGTAAAACTCGATTTTTGGACAATCAAGTTATAGCAAAATTGTACTTAGGATTTTTTTTTTTTTTTTTTTTGGAACTCGAGTTCAATGAACTTGAGTTCCATTCAAAGAACTCGAGTTCAACTAGAATATTTTCAAGGAACTCAAGTTCTAGAATTATTATTATTATTATTATTATTTTAATTTTCAGTTTGTTATAACTCGATTGTCAAAAAATCGAGTTTTAAATTGAAACTTGATTTTTAGAAAATCAAGTTTCAAAATAAGGGCATTTTCCTAAATAGTTTTAGACATGGGCATTTTGCTGGAAAGTTTTGGCAAAAAGGGAAAATGCCCATTTTGGCCCCAAAGATTGGCAACTCTAATTAAACAATATAAGCGAAAATATAATGATGTTACCTAAAGTTAAGCACATTTGAGCATTAGTGTTGGGTGTGCTAAAACACTCAAAATGCTATTTTAGCATACCAAAGAGCAAAAAATTCCTTCCATTCAAAGAGTGATGCTATTTGTTTTCTTCCCTCTCTCACCTCTCTTAGACTCTCTCAATTTTTTTCTTCTCTTCTCTCCTCTCTCTAATTGGGTTGTGGTGGTGGGTTGGGTTGATCAGATTGTGATGGTGGGTCATTGATCGGGTTGTGGTGATTGGGTTGGTGGGTTCCAATCTGATTGTGGGTTGTGGTAGTTATTATTATTATTATTATTTTAAAAGTTAGTTAGCTAGTCCAATACTGATGCTCTTAATAATCATCACATAGTCATATTATTTATAAAGTTGACAGGGTCACCGTCTAGCGTCTATTACACGGTCTTATTAATTAAAGACAATCAGGCTGACCATAATCCCCAAAAGTTTCTTACGATCATGATTGAATTTAGATGCGTCTCTAGCCATGATCCCCAAGCTTGAATTTAGATGCGTCTCTTCGGACTGAACCAAAGGCAGCACATTTAGAAGTTCCCGAAGTGAATGAAACGAGCTTGTCAAACACGATTCTTGAAGGAGAAATGTTGAATTTTTATCAAACTTATTCTATACTCACATGAGTATATCTTATAGCTTATGTAATGGAAGACATTATTAGCTTCGATATTTGAATGTTGCCCAACTTATTCATTGCTCACAATTCTCTCCCCTCACTGGTTTATAGTTTTTATAGTGGAAGATACACTTAGTTTCTACCCCCAAAACAACGGTGTAGTTTATATATATATATATATAGTATTTATAAGACTAACACGTATTCCATGATAAACAAGTAATAAATTCTTTCAAAAACACTACGCCCTAATCCCAAGCTGAATGATTACTCAGTAATTTGGTAGTGGATTAGGTACATATGCACTACATCGCGCTTAAAAGTTCCCAGAAAGTTTGTTCTTTCTCTACCTTCTTATAAATATGTGCCTTTCTCTAAGTCCCTAAGTAGTCGTATTAAAGGCACAACCTGAACAGAGTCGGACCGAATGAGAATATAAAAAATGAAATGAAAGTGGAAGGAATTTTTTGAAAAAATTTAGACCATAGGCCATAGGGGCAAAAAATTGCAAAATTTAGAGAGTACAATTAATAATTTATTTTCTTCAATATATATATATACATATATATATATATATTTATATCCGTGATGAAAAGTGTGCTTAATGTTCTCCATATCTTTCATCTAGATGGAGCTTGCTCTCGGATATCCTCCTTAGTCCTTGGTATTTGCTAAAGAAAACTTTGTACCTTTTTATTTTACTGTTTCTCTTGTTGCAATTACTTTTCAAATATCTTGTGATGATGGCCTGATGACTAAAGCCTTATATTCCTGGCAGTGGCAAAGTCAAGATTTAACTTTAGAGGGACAAAATTTATATACACTGATGATGCCAAAAAATTGTCAGTTGAACTTCTCATCGATATAGATGGACGAAGGCGTTGACTTCGTCCAGAGATGAACCTTTTGTTGCTGTTCTTTTCTGCTTTATAGCTTTTGGTGCTAAAAATTGTCAGTTGAACTCCTTGTCAATACAGATGGACGAAAGCGTTGGATTCGTCCAAAGACGAACCTGCAATAAGATATGAAATAGAGAAATATGGATACACCGGTGTGGTGTTTGCCAAACACCCTCCAATGATTAAGTTAGAATGAAATTCAATTGTAGTATATGGCAAGAGAATTCAACTTGGAAATAGTATTTTTGGGATAAGAGTTGTGTACCTCTTTGCCTTTGGTTTGTGTGGGATTTTATAGCCCTTGTCTTCATTGTCTGAATAAATATCTTCATTTATGAGATAAGAAGCCGCTGGTATTAATGGCTGGTTTTTATTTTCTGCCAACGGCTATTCGTTCGTTGGTGCCCGTACATTACTCCTTGGCTGCCTGGGGCATTGAATGTCTTTTATGGCTTTGTCAATCATTGATGTTTGTACGTTACGCCTCGCACTGAATAGCATTTAATTCGTCCGTCGAGAGATAGACGATCTTGATAAATTAACACTCATCAGTAATGAATGTGGAGGCGTTATAGACTTCAATGGTCTATTGCTTGTTGGTTCGTTGGTTACGCTTTTGCCTGTCTTATGTCATTTATGGGGAACTCATTTAATGTATGTTGCAGTCATTCATTATATTGACATTGCTGGCTAGATGGACAATGCTAAATTTTTCCTCTTTTGCTATATGATGGATGAGGGTGATTTTTTTCCTTTTTAGTTGCCCCCTTATTCCTGCCATCGTCTTTACGGACGTGGTTGGAGTATGAAAGGTGATGAAGTCAAATTCGTCAGTCGATAGGTTTATCCAGGTAGAATCCGACATGAATGAGTCTGAGACCTGCAAGAGAATAACAATGATGTTTCTCTCCTTCTAGTCACTGTCGTGGTGCCAACCAAGGTGCTTTTTTTTTTTTTTAGTTTTGAGGTGATTTATGTAGATCTCTAACTTCTCTAACCGTTGGAGGCCATCAATGGTCGTTTTAATGGCTTTTATAATGCCTCTGGTGGCTTTATGAGGTGATTGATTATCTTGCCAACGGTCATGTACACCTTTAGGTGACTTTATGTTTAGATCGTCCACCTGTAGGCAACTTTGGTTCCTCCATCCACCCGTAGGCGACTATGTGTTTGGATCGTCTACCCATAGGCAATTTTGGTCATCCGTCCACCTGTAGGCGACTTTAGTCGTTCATCTACCCCTAGGCGAATTTGGTCGTCCGTCCACGCGTAGGTGACTTTGTGTTTGGACCATCCACCCATAGGCGACTTTGGTCATCCGTCCACCCATAGGCGACTTTGGTCGTCCGTCCACCCGTAGGCGACTTTGTGTTAGACCGTCCATCTGTAGCAAACTTTGGTCGTTCGTCCACCCATAGGTGACTTTGTGTTTAGATCGTCCACCTGTAGGTGACTTTTGTTTAGACCGTCCACCCATAGGCGACTTTTGTGTTTAGACCGTCCACCCATAGGCGACTTTGATTGTTCCGTTCCTTCTACCCAAGCATTAGAAGTGGAGAAAATGTTTTTATTCAAATGGTAAGCTCACAAGAAAGTAAGTTAAGTCTCAAATAAGCAAATAACATCGTACTATAAGTTGCGTCAAAACATGACACTTATAAGCAATGTATGCAAAGGAAATGCAAGCAAAATAAATGTAAACATGGTTGAAGGAGTGAACTACCGATAGTAAAGTGTTTGGCATTGTTGAGGACTCTTTTTTCGCCCCACATGGCATTACTTCATTGGCAGCCCATGCCATATCAACATATTATTGATTTTTTTTGGTAAATCTCTTTAAAGCCTAAAATAAGCTTATATCTCATGGATTGGGCTCACATAGCCCACAAGATCCTTACTTCAAGAGGCGGATTCATGTTCCACATTTCCTCTTCATCAATTGGGATCATAACCCCATGACATCATCAACATCAACATATGGATTGGACTCAAACAATGAATCAAAGCTCACGACCCATATTACCTCTCTTACACTTATGGCAAGCGGCTTCTCCAACAAAAGCCCATATTTACACAAAATGACAACAAAACCCAAGGTATGTCATCTCATCTTCAGCTTATAATCCAAGCTCATGAGTCTCTTTGGGGAAATTTTGGGAGTCGTGGTTTGAAGGGCCAAGAGGTATGTTCAGTAAAGCTCCAGCGGCTTAAAGTTGATAAAAAAAAACATGTTGCTTAGCGTGTCTTCTCCAACTCCCTGAACTCTGACGAGTCTGTGTGTAGCAGGCAACATATGGTAAGCATCTCTTATCACATAGCACTTAAAATGATAAAACTCCCCATTGCTCTTTTCCTAAAACATAATATTCATCATATGACAAATACTCAATATCTCCAGCCATCTAAATTCTGGGAAAATAACTATTCATTCAATCTCCAGTTATTCCTATACAAATTTAAAAACTTAATTATATTATTCTACATAAATCTTATTACTACTTTCAACTAAAATTCAACTCAAACACATGGCCTAATCTGATTGGCTATCTTTAATCTCCAAATATATAAAAGATTCATGATATCTCTAATACCCAGCTGCTGTCTGCCACAATCAGACCAAATATTCCTCTGCCAGCTGCTAGAACAGAACATTAAATGCTCTTCTTGCTCACCAAGATTAAGTCACAACACAATGAGACCTGGACTAAAACTCTAAAGCTTCATTAACTACCAACCAATCATTCTATTACTTACTAAAAATGTGTTGTAATAGAACCTTGGACCAAAAATACAAACACCCAAAAAAGGAAACATTTCCAGCAGAACACCAGCAATGTGCTCAGCACTTGACACTTGGCTGGAAGTGATATTACCAACCATTTAATGCTGAAATCCCAGCAGCTAGCTACTATACCCAAAATAGCAAGATACCCTTAAAAGAGATCTTACCATTTTCAGCTAAATCCATGAAATAAATGCTGAATGTCCTTTTTAGCAGTCTAAAATCACCCAGCTGACCTCATCTGCTTCTGCCCCAAGCAACAGCTGTCTTATGACAGTTGTGACAGCTGTCTTATGATAGCTGTGATAGCTTTTCCTGACAATTGGGATAGCTTTTTCAAGACAGATGTAACAGTTGACCCAGCAGCCTTGAAATTACTGATTTTCCACATTTGGCTAAAACTAAAACCAACTAAAGTAACTATCTCTTTCTTGCTAAAATACTTTCCTTTTCTATTATTCTTTCCCAGCAGCTCTTACCCAAAACAGCAAGAACACCTTAAACCTAAACATACCATTTTTGGCTAAATCTTAGGATGGATTTTCTCAAGATTCATTGCTGATTGGGACAAATTTTAACTGAGATTATTTGCTAAATACCCCCTTAAACTCAGCTCTAAAAGGAACCCCCCATCAACACCTCAAAGAGGACACCAATGGAGAAGAAGAACTCTCTCATAAACTTCTCTCTCCCTCTAATAATTTTCTTAAGCTCTTAATGAAGTTCTGAGCTTCTGAGTTTTTAGTTTCCAAATTAGGAACTAAACTCTTCAGCCCTTAGCTCATAAATGCACTTCATAAGCCCTCATACATCCTCCAGTAAAAAATCCCAGCAGCTTTGCTAAACACACTACAACACCAATACTCTCTTATACTCATTCTCTCACTCTCAATATTCAGAAAATACATCTATCTTACCGCTCCTATCTCCAAATACCTAATCACATCTCCATACTCTTCTCTTACAAAATCATTCCTCTTGAAAAGCAATCTCTACAACTTCTCCAGCAGTTGTAATATCATATTTTTACTATCTTTGACCTCCATATTTCTCATACTTCCATATATCATACATATTACAAATACTACATCCCACAAAACATCTATATCTTTTACCATCTCCACACTTCTCAAAAGATATCAAACACTCATACTAAAAGCCCTTCTCATGGAAGGCATGAACTTCTATTACTAAAGCCCTTCTCCTAGAAGGCACTAAGATCTCATATTAAAGCCCTTCTCTTAGAAGGCACAAATACTTCATACAAAAGCCCTTCTAATGGAAGGCAACACTATTTATAACTTCATAACAACTAAAAAAGCATTGTCAATGGGGAAACTCATTTAAGTGCATAATAAGAGGGGCAAGCTTAACCAACCTCTACACACAGTTGGATATACTCTCTCTCCCTTCAGTTGCACCCATTTTTCCCCTTCAATATTAAAGTTATCATGGCAAACTGTCTCTCCACTGCTGGAGTCATTCTGCCGGAGTCATTCTGCCGGAATACTATCAGCTCACTAATGCTACACAGCTGGAGCTACAAACCATACAAAGATAAGTGACTTTGTTTTCATATCTTTAAATTTACATCATTGAGTACATGATTACTTCACATTTAAATACATATTACTTTATTCCAACTACTATTACAACTACTAATCAAAGCTATTATATCAAACACATATTACATATTTATTCAACCATTATCATGATTCTTAGACTTTGGCTTTAAGGGTTTTGTAGGCTTAAAAATACGTCGGTAGCCATTGGACCACGTGGCCCAATGTTGAGTTCCAGATGCAACTCCCCAAACATAACCCGGGCCTAGCAAGGTCACCCCTTTAACTGACAACACGTGGCCGAGTACCGAAAAAGGCCCCCGAACATGCGTTCCAAGGGTAAGGTAGCTTCTACCCGTCAAATGTCTCTTGTCGGGTGGTTGTCGTCCAAAGCGACATATTCCAGTTCCTCCATCGGTTCTACCATCTATCTTTGGTCTTCAATGGGTGCTCTAAGTCGCTCTTCCGCTCTGCCATCAATCTTGCAATGCCTCTTGTGATCATTCTTATCTCTCCAAGGGTTGCTCTAGGCCGTTTTCTACTCTACCTAGTTGCTTTGGTCCTTGTAAAGGTTGTATCCCAAGTCCACCTTTGAAAATTGCTACAACTTCCCCTTTCTAATAAGGGCTTTGATTTGACTTTTCAGCTCGTAGCATTTGGAGGTTTCGTGTCCGTGGTCACAATGGAAGCGGCAATATTTTTCCTTGGATCGCTTGTCTGGGTCTCCTTTTAGCATTTCTGGCCAATTAAGTGCGGAGTCGTCCCTGATCTGCATCAATACTTGATCCAGTGGAATATACAATGGGGTGAAGTTAATGATTCGCCCAGATGGAGGCCTCGCCTTCATGAATATAGATTGAATTAGTATAGGGATTCTATTCCCCAAAGTTGTATATATAAACAAAGCTTTATAATAGATTTTTTTCACTGAAAAAAGGAAAGTAATAGAGACTTTGTGGATGTGGGCTTTTATGGCCAAACCACATTAAAATTGTTGTCTTCTTTCTTTTGTTTGCTTTCATTTATACAAAGCAATGTTACATCTTGGAGCCTCAAATAGCACCAGGAGCTAGCCAACAAGGCTTCTAGTTTGGCATTGATTAGTTCCTTTGTCACTACAAATTATTAGCACTAAATCATATGTTTGTCACCCACAATTTGATGATTACGAACAAAAAAGAGCGATGCGTTCTGGCAAGATCATACCATCGAGGTTATTAAGAAGCATCCAATAGTTGCTTATAGATCTTGTAATGAGAGCCTTTTTATGTTTAAAGAGATCCCTTTTTCTTTTTCTTTTTTTGGCTTTCCAGATAATATCTTTTGAAGTATACTTAAATAAAAAGGGAGAGTCCATTTCACATTATATTTTATGAATTTAACAGTATACACATTATAATGTTATTTTAAAATTTGAATAAAGCAACATTAGATGTATATTTAAATTTCTAATAATTAATTTTAGAGATTAATTTCTGTAAGGATATAGTGTAAAACTCATGTTTTACCCCCTCCAATTTCAACATATCACATCATCTTATCATATATTTAAGAATAAGTACAATCACACCCAATCAATTCTAATACCCATATATAAATCCAACCAAATTAGGAGTTATTGAGATATTATTAGGTGCTGTAGAATGTATTAAATTTTAAGTAAAATGCTGATCTGGCAATCTCTTATTGGATGGTGTAAAACATGGATTTTACACTCCATCCTTACCAAATTTGGACTCTTAATTTTAATGAAGAAATTGATCATTTTCCAATTCAAGAAAAAAACCAATTAAAAGCTCGAAAAATGTGTTAAAAACACAAGAGCTGTTTAGACTCCTAAATTAAAGTTACGGCTCGATAGATTTTACACTAACTTAATACTAAGTGCGGAATAGTGTAAATGCGAGCGGATAAGTAAACAAGCTACTCTAATCCATAATCAAGACAACACAACGGTAAAAAGGAATGTAAAAGAGTAGGGAAGAGAGATGCAAACACAAGATAACACGCTGATGTGTTATCGAAGAGGAAACCGAAGAACTCGACGAAAAACCTCTTCGCCGCCCTCCAAGCGGTAATCGATCCACTAGACAATCAGTTGGGATACATGGGTTAGCAAGAGACCCTCCAAGCCTAATCTACCCGATGTACCTAAGCTCTCCAAGCTCCTACTCCAACAAGGCTTCTTGGAACCGTGTCTTGTCTATCTCTCCGGATCCCGCAATCCACCTGATTGCATCCGCCAAGCCTCACCGGCTTCTTTTGGCAATTTCCCAAAGCTTCCCAAGCTCCAAAACACTCTCTACACTCTAAATAGGTGTGGGTTGTGTTTGGGTACAAATCTCCTCTCAAGGTATGACAATGGGAGAGGGATGGAGAAGAGGCTACAATGATTTCTCACTAAGGATGAGTAGCTCTCTCTCAAAAAGATGGGTGTGTGTGTTGTAGAAAACATATCTAGGGTTTTTCTCTCTGAATGGCCTCATTTACATTTGTGGGTAATGAGGGTATATATAGTATGGGTGAAGGGTAGGGAAGTCACACTTAAAAATCCTCCAGTCATGTGCTCCTCATGTGGCTCTTTCGCGGCTTAGCTTCTCGCAAGCTACTCGCGAAATCCACTGATTCTTCATTTAAGCTTGAGTCTTCACCAACTTAATACTAAACCCAATACAATAAAATCCCACAAAATACAAGGAAATAAATTAAAGCAATTACAACACTTTTTATCATGGAATAAAGCCAACATAAAACATAGTTGTAAATCACAACTTTACACCAATGAATGGTCAGCTGTGAATTAGAACGAAGTGGACGGAAGTGGGCTGAAGTGAACCAAAATTGGAATGAATTGGACCAAAGTGGACCAAAATTGACCGAAAATGAAGGAACTTGTCTATGAAACTTGATTGCCAAATAGCATTGACTGAATTAGTTGCACTCTCCCAGCGACAACATTTAATCTGACCAATTTAATTTATCCAGCAACAAACTTTGAAGAGATGAGGGGAAGGCCAAAGTATTTGAGAT
>JARYZH020001849.1:6947-21618 GCA_030021035.2 Notholithocarpus densiflorus | reverse complement strand
TTTTTTTTTTCATTATAATTTTGCATAAGCTCACACTTCTTTCTTTTGCTACACCAATTAAGACTACTTGCCGAGTGCATGAAGAACAAACCTTGTCTAAAAGGTAATTATATTGCCTAAAACTCAAAACTTAGGGTGTATGCTTCAACTATGTTATTTGGCTTCTGAGAACTCCTTGTAAATAAATAAAAAAAATCAGTTACATATTTCATCTCATATTAGGCAACTACCAATTGAACTAACAAGCAATATTGAGCATCTTTTAGCTCTACAAAGTTTGCTTCTATCTAAACTCCCTTACAAACCTGCTGTTTTTGTGTAGAACAACATTCATTGTATATAAATTGTGGTGGAAATGCAACCACCATTGGAAAGATAGAATATGAAGAGGATCAAGACCCAGCAGGTGCAGCAAAATTTGTCTCTGTAAGAGATAGTTGGGGATTCAGTAGCAGTGGAAATTTTTGGGATGTTAACAGTACCTCAAATCAATATAAAGCAACTAATGTATCAATACTCAGAATGAACAACTCTGAATTATACATGAGTGCACGGCTCTCTCCTCTTTCTCTCACATATTATGCACGTTGCTTGGCAAATCGAAATTATACTGTGAAACTACACTTTGCAGAGATAGTTATCAGAGATAACAGATCTTTCTACAGTCTTGGAAGACGGATATTTGATGTTTATATCCAGGTATGAAGTCATATTTGTTTTTCTGTATGCATAGAAAACAATTTTATTGAGTTAATTTGTTACAGGAACAACTGGTCTTGAAGGATTTTAATATTGAAAATGTTGCACAAGGGGTTGATAAAGCAACAGTTATGGAATTTAAAGCAGTTGTGAGGAACAAAGTTCTGCAGATCCATTTCATTGGGCTAAAAAAGGGACAACCGCTGCACCACTAAGAGGAACATATGGTCCTCTCATATCAGCAATCTCTGTAGAATGTCTCTCGAAGGTCGCCAGGGTGGTGATCTTCCCTCTTACTCTTTACCAACATGTCGTCTACGTATACTTTAACGTTTTGCCCAATCTACTGGACGAATGTTTTGTTCACGAGTCTTTGATACATTTCTCCCGCATTTTTCAGCCTAAACAACAATCCTTGGCTCATGACAATTGAAGTCTTTTCTTGATCAGATTCATCCAACCTAATCTGGTTGTAGCCGAAGAAAGCGTCCATGAAGTTCAATAGTTGGTGTCCAACTGTCGAGTCTACGAGGGGATCAATCCATGGGAGTGGGTAACTGTCCTTCAGGCAGGCCCTGTTTAGGTCGGTGAAGTCCATGCACATCCTCCAATTACCGTTCGCTTTTTTGACCATCACTACGTTGGCCAACCAACCAGGGTAGTATACCTCTCTGATAAAGCCCGCCTCTAGTAGCTTGTGAACTTCTTCACCTATGGCTTTGTCTCTCTCTTCGGCAAAGACTGTCTTTTTCTGCCTAATAGGAGGGAAGGATGAAGAGACGTTGAGCTGATGAATCATAACACTTGGGTTAATTCTTGGCATGTCCTTATGGCTCCAGGCAAAGATGTCTTGATTATTCTTTAGGAAAAGGGAGAGCTCTTCGCGGACCAAAGGGTTGGCTTGTGTGCTGATATGGGTGACCTGGTCCAGACGGTCGTTATCTAAAGAGATATCTTCCAAGGCCTCTGTTGGTTCTACCGTTACCCGTTGCTCTTCTATGTTCAAGGCTTGTAAGTGATCATCTATTTCTAACATTGCTATGTAGCACTCACGAGCCACCATCTGATCTCCGCGTACTTCTCTTACCCCGTATTTCGTCGGGAATTTCACTAGTAGATGGTAAGTAGACGTGGCTGCTCTCCATGCGTTGAGTGTGGGTCACCCAATGATGGCGTTGTAGGCAAAAGAACAGTCAACAACCAAGAAGGTGATCTCCTTGGTGAGCTATTGAGGATAAGTGCCAATGGTCATCGGTAGGGTGATGATTCCGACAGGGAAGACTTTAGTATTGTCGAATCCTACGAGTGTGGTGTCCGACAGTAGAGGTCGTTCCTTGTTAATCCTCATTTGCTGGAAGGTAGGGTGGTAGAGGATGTCAGCTGAGCTTCCATTGTCTACTAGGACCCATCAAGTATTGAAGTCAGCTATCGATAGGTTGATGACTAGAGCATCGTTATGAGGGTGGTACAGTTGTCGGGCATCGTCTTCTGTAAAGTTGATGGTTGGGTCGTCGACCCTTGTCAATTTAGGTAGTCAACTAGTGATCTGCACACTTTGCACCATCCGTAAGTAGGTCTTTCTTGCTTTTTTGGACGAGCCAACCATTGTACTTCCTCCTACAATTACCCCTATCTTTCTGAAGGGGGCTCTTGGTTGTTCTTCAGCCCATCGATTAGGTTTTGGATCCCTTGGCGGATTCTCTCGATCTCTTTCTCTCCCAACAAATCGTTGTAATTTCCCTTGCTTGATGAGGACCTCTATCTGCTGCTTTAAGTCATAGCATTTGGAAGTGTCGTGCCCATGGTCTTGATGGAAACGGTAGTACTTGTTCCTTGGCCTTTTATTCAGATCACCCTTCAGCTTGTCCGGCCACGCTAGTGCTAGCTCATTCCTTATCTCTATGAAGACTTGGTCAAACCTGGTGTTCAGTGGGGTGAAATTGGTCATCCTGCCGGGCGGGGGCCTTGATCTTCTCTCGTCTCTTCGTTCTTTTGTCCGAGCAGACTTTCTTCATTTGTCCTGACGAGAGTCATCTTGCCTTTCCATTTTCTTTGGTCTGCCCCCTCGCGTCCTCAGCGTTCATATACTTAATGGCTTTGTATAACATATCAACCATTGTCTTCAGGTCATTCTTGTAGATGGAGAAAAGAAGTTCTCTAGATTAGAGCCTGTTGGTAAAGGCTGTAACCAAAACCTTGTTGTTGGCCTCGTCAATCTATAAGGCCTCTTTGTTGAACCGATTCACATACGATCTCAAGCTTTCGTCATCCCATTGCTTGATGTTCAGTAGGCTTGCCGAAGACCTTTTGTACCTCTGTCCTCCAATGAAGTGGGTGACGAAGTGTTCGCTCAGTTCCTTGAAAGTGGAGATGGTGTTGGGGGTTAACTTACTGAACCACACTCTTGCTAGTCCCTTGAGCGTGGTGGGGAGCGCTCTGCACATGATTTTGTTCGTAACCCCTTGCATATGCATTAGGGTTTTGAACGTTCCTAAACGGTCGAGGGGATCCTTTGATTCATCATACGCTTCTACTTGCGGCATCTGGAACTTAGCTGGGAGGGGGAAGGAGGTGACCAGTCCTGTGAAGGGTGAGTTAGTCACTAGCTCGTCCAGGTTGGTAGACACTCGCCCTATCATGGCATTCATCGTTATGTCCATCTTCTCTTTCATCATCTGCATGTCCTGCGCCATGCGTATCGCCCCTTTCTAGCTCCAATGGAAGGTCCGTGTGCTACTGTCGATCCCGTCTGCTAGCGGTGTTGCTTTCTCCCTGGTCTTCCCTTTCTTGTCGATCCCCCGTTGGGGGGTGGTTGTTGTTCTGTTCGTCATTGTCCCACCTGTCACATTGGTCATCAAGATGGTGTTCGTTCCTCTGGTTTAATTACTACTCCAACTACTGATTGTGCTAGGTGAGCCGCTTGATTGCCATGACTAGGGTTTGTACTTGTCTTTCCAGGCAATTGGATGGGTTTTGGTTTCTTGGTTGATGGTGGCCGTTGATCACATCTTGACCATTTAACTCTTTGTCTTAGAAGCGATGATATGGCGAATCACTCGTTCCCACAGACAGCGCCAACTGATGATGCACAAAAATCGTCAGTGAGTTGATTGTCCACAAGAGCTTCTACGGGTGTACTTGAAGAATAAGAAAGACAATAATTGACAGAGAGCACTAGGGGGGTGTCGGCCAAAGACTCTCCGAAGATTAAGTTAGTGGCTGAAGAACCTCGAAAACTCAAGGATGCGAGAGCTTGGAGAATTTTCACATACCTTGGGTATGAGGGAGCTTGGTGCTTATATAGCAGCGTAGGGCTAACAAAGATCCCATGAACGTAGAACTTTTCCTTGTATGGAGGATACAAAGTTAATGCTCCGAGATCTCAAGGCCTTACCTCCCATATTGGGAGGACACAAACGTAGAATAGGGTCTTTGGGCATGGTGTGCAAGTTATTTCCATGCAGGGGTTTCTGAGTGGAGAACACGTAAAGGTTTATGGGCCCAACATATCCAACCATTGGGTTCATTTAAATTCATTCGTTAGTCTAGGCATCATCCCCCCGTCGTGCTATACTTCAAACCTACCTGTCGGCTTCTATGCACTTACCTCACGTCGGGACCAACTGCTGGGTAACCAACGGATCTTTCTTAAGCTGACCGGTCTCCATGGGGCTGATGAATCTTGTGGAGGTGGAGCAGGACCTGTCTCGACAAACCTTCAAGCGGGGCGACGGGTCAAAGATTCTAAGGGACATGTCAAAAATATCCTTATCATCTCTCTTTCTAGATCAGTAGTTGATCTCAAACAAGCATATGTTAGGGAAGAAATAACAAAATTTGCTGGTAGCTTTGCTTTGCATCTTGCTTCATGTGGCTCTACTAAAAAGGAATTCATGAACAATTTTACTATCCATTCTTTAGTTGGTTGTCTGATACCTGGTAAGAGTTTACTGACGCTAAAATTTGAGCTGACTGGAGAAGCTTGTTGGAATGAGCCTGAATTATGTTGGATTAGCACTGACAGACCAGTTGAGTAGTTATAATATAATTTTTTTTTTTTTTTTTTTTTTTTTTTTTTTTTTTTTGTGTGTGCAGAGATTTAGATTTTTCTTAGAATAGTTTTTCAGAAAGCTTTGACCCAGCTTGTCGAGACCCATTGTAAAGCTCTCTGCCTACTGGAACTTTACACACTTTGCTCTCTTCATAACCTTTCCAGTTTTCTGAAACTAACTGCTTTTCCATTGCAGCAAAAATTTGTTCAAAACCTCTTCTGGAAGGGACAACTTTTAAGCTTCAAACTTGTAAAATCTTACAAAGAACCAATGCTTTTTTATATATATAAAAAATATAAAAATTTCCTTTTTCACTTTTATTTTGGAAAAATGACACTTGTTATGTACTTCAATGATTAAGAATGTTCCATGTTCAAAAGGTAATTATATATCTATTCAAATCAAATTCTCAGTTATATGCTTCTGTTATCTAGTTGGGACCTTCTCTTTTGTAATTAAGAAGTGTTTAATTAAATTGTTAGAAATGGTCTCAAATTCCTATTTGGATTTGGTTTCCTTGGAGTGGAGGGAAAAGGTTTTACTTGGTCTGGAAGAGAAGTGTAAAACTCACGGTAAAAACTAACCTAACCAACATAACTAACTAAACTCTACCGGCTACCTAACAGTAAGAACAGAAAATAACTAACATCGCAATCTCATAGAAAGACCAATAGATAGGCTACACGTGTCTAACACATAAAACAAAACTAAAACTGATTTATCTCTGACTGAAATGATCTATCGTGTAGGCATGACTGATAACTTGAGCTTAAGTTACATGTCCTTTTTTCTATTCTTCCACCTTGCATTATTACTGTTGCTGCTTAATCTTGGGTTGAATGCATCTCAACAAGAAGTTTCCTTGGCATGAAAGGAAAAAAGTAATTGAGTATTCCCTATCTATCAAGGAATTGAATTAGAACCTCTTATGTAAGTATTTTTTCAAAGGGTTTAGTGGCTTTTGCTTAAGGATCCTCTCACATGGAGAGAGGAAAAAAACTTTTTTTTTTGTTGATAAATTTGATAATTATAATGAAAGTGGGAGGATTTGAACCCTAGTCGTCTTCTTTGTAAATACAAGGAGGTGTCAGTTGAGTTACAAGACTCGTGATAGATATGAGAACACTCTTGGAAGAACATGAGTTGGGTTTCTCGAATGGTAGTTTGGTAGATTTTTTTTTGGGTTGAAAGATACCCATATTTATGAGTTAAGAGGCTTTGTTTGTATTTGTGAGGGTTTTTTGTGTGAGTACATGAGTTTGTGTGGCTTTTTAAGTTTGATTGAGAATGGTTGTAATCTATATTTGTAATCTATATTGTAGATTTTGTTGGCATTGCCTGTAGATGTAGGGTTGGAGTTGGCCGAATCATGTCAAATATTGTTATCTTGTGTGGATATTTTATTTTGTTGTTCAAGGAAATGAACTTTGCTAGCTTAGCTCCCCAATCAAAACATAAATATTCCATCTTGTAGAAGACAACTACTTATAATATTAACAATACAATGGAAATTTCATTCTTGTTCTATTATGTCTGCTTGTATTTTATTGTCAATAATATGGTGCTGCTTTATGCAGATCGGTATTCAATGCATATAAATTGCGGTGGGAACGCTATCACCATTGGAAAAATAACGTATGAAGCGGATAATGACCCAGGTGGTTCAACGAAATTTTTCATGAGAAGGAGAATTGGGTATTCAGTAGCACTGGACAATTTTGGGATGTAGACACTACGCTATTCGACTACATTGCAAATAATGAATCCATACTCACAATGAACGAGTCTGAACTATACACAAGTGCACGCCTCTCTCCTCTTTCATTCAAATATTATGCCCGCTGCTTAGCAAAGGGAATCTATAAAGTGAAACTTCACTTTGCGGAGATAGTAATCAGAGACAACAAATCTTTTTACAGTCTTGGAAGGCAAATATTTGATATTTATGTCCAGGTATTCTATCAAATTTATTTTTCTTTGTATGTTATGGTAGAGGAGTTGATTGAATTAATTTTCTGCAGGAAAAACTGGTGTGGAAAGATTTTGATATTGTAAGTTCTGCAAGAGGGGTTGATGAGGCTGTTGTTATGGAACATAAAGCAAATGTTACAGATAATGTTTTGATGATTCGCTTTTATTAGGCTGGGAAAGGGACAACAGCTGCCCCAAAGAGAGGAACATATGGTCCCCTCATATCAGCCATCTCTATGGAACCAGGTAACTGTATTAGAGAATGAAAATCTTGCTGCTGCTGTCCACACTCAGATTATTAGATTGATGAACTATAGAAGCATAGCAATTTAGTTGACGTAGAATCCCATATTTGTCTGCATTTAGAAAAAGACTCAAAACCATGTTAAAAGTGCATTTAGATGGAAGACAACCAAAACTTTATTATCATTTTCATTTTATAACCTTGCCCTACGAATTTATCTTTGAAGATCTATTGCTATCATGCTTTGGATTTCATGTATGGTACTAAATAGTTAATATATTTCAGAATGCAATCTTATAATCACTATTCTTAGCTATTTGTCTTGCCTGTAGATCTCATTCCTCCTCATGTGGTACTGGTTGGAGCTATATTTGTGGTGCTACTCCTCATTTTTATGATTTTGGGCATTCTTTGGTGGAAAGGCTGTTTGGGAGGGAGGTCATCAAGGGAAAATGGTAATCTGTGCAAATCTTGACGTTGAAATTAGAGAGGACACTAATCGTTTTCTCCGACTATGGCATGAAGTTGGAACAATGTACAGAAAAAAAAAAAAAAATTTATCTTCCTATAGACGCAGTCCACAGTACAACTGAAAAGCAATTGCATAATTTTAGGATTGCTGAACATATGAACTTTGCACGGGATAATGTGTGATGATTGGGGCCATTTCATTCCAACTTTGATGACAATGAGCCAATAGAATCATGCAAAAAAAAAAAACTATTACTATTGCTTCTTTTTCTAAAATCGGCATTAAAAAAAAAAAAAAAAATGCATTGTTGGTTTAAGCTCATTGTAGTTAAGCAAATATCTAAAGATTTGCATAAATCACGTTTCTGATAGAGAAAGTGTAATACCCCACATACTTTTATTTGAGGTTATTATTATATTTTCTTTTAAAAGATAATTGATGGGCCATAGGTATTCTTTTATTAGTAATTGCAGCCCGCTAACCCACTAAGCCCACATCTCTAATACAAACTACAGGGTAGAGGAAGAGACAATCAGGGTTTTCATAGAAAGGGTTTTATCAAAGAGGTTAAGAGGTTTCTTTTTTTTTCCTTGGAGTTTAGAGCACATACAATTGAAGAGGCAACCAAAGAATTCCAGGTATGATTTTTCATTGGTTAGAATCAAAGAATTTAAAAGTTAGAATCTTATTATGGAATCGGTAGTGATGGGTAGATTGTTTAAAAGGGGATTGTTTACACTATAAATCTTAATTCGTGTAGATGATTTTACATTCTTCATTGGGTTATATTCATATTAATTCCTAGATTGCAAATCCTAATTCAAGGAAAACATGGCTTTTACGTTTTATGGTGGTTATATAGATTAGATTGGCTTAACGTCTTCTTTTTACATTTAAGAACAAAGCCACTGTGAGTATCTAGATAAAGCCATGGTTTACAAAACTTGCAAGAGTAAAGCCACGGGTTACACAGTTTGATCATGTACATGGCTTTTACGTTTCTTTGGGTTATATATATCTATATATATTAAATCCTAGGTTTGCCCATAGTGTGTATTTTAGAACAAAGTTACACAGATATAGAGCCTAATTCATGTTTAAGGTTTTACTTTTGTTTAGGACATATATTAAATCCTAAAGCATTGGCTACTGGCTCTAAGTTTTGATAAATTCAAGGAAACATATTCTTGGGTAGAGATGCTTAGCATTAGTGTATTATTTAGTTAAGCAAGTATAATTTTAGTGAGTTAATTTGTATAAGTCAATAAGATTTATATTTTGCGGAGAATATTAAGTAATTTTCATGGTTGATTATAGGTCCTATTTAAGAGTATTTTGAGGCTATTTGGAGGGTGTTTCAGCTGGACTTTCAGAGTGATTCAAGTGTTGTAAGTAATTATGCATAATATGTACAAGTTTTATTCTTTAGGTTCTTAGAAGTTAAAAGTTTTCAAAAGTTTTGTATTTCAAACTTATATTTTCTAAAGTTTGTCAAAAGTATTTTTATATCATTGAAAGAGAAATTTCGACTATTAAATAATGTTTTAAAGAGATACTTCGAATTTTAAATAAGTTTTGAATGTCCAAATCTCATTTAAAAGATGATTTCTAAACTAAACTATTTTCTGTAAATAATTGAGTTTCAATGTAAGTTTTTTAAAAAGGTTCTTGTTCTTTAAGTTTGTTTAAAACCAAGTGATTTCAAGTCATATTCTTATTTTTCAAATGGTATTTAAGACATTTCCTTTAGCAAATTGGGTTTTCAAACTTATGCAAGAATTGTAAAAATATTTATATAAACTCTTCAGTTCTTATTCGTTCCCTAAGAGAGTCAAGCATCCTTTGATTTATGTTCAATTCGATATTGTAATATTTGCTATGCCTTTCTATTTGAAATAATTGTTAATGTTAAGAAAATTATTCTATTTTGTATATATTTTGTTTGGTGATATGTGACTCAAAATGAATGTTTTTAGAATTGATCAGATTTATGTGTAAATCCGCTCACAGGATTGTATGTGAGAATATGTGTTGATCCCTCACCAGCAGGGGTTAGATGTTGGTATCCGCTCACAGGATTGTATGTGAGAATATGTGATGTGTATATGTGACATGTGCTCTGATCAATTATATGTATGTGTCTTCGAATGACTTTAAGATTTGATTATATATGTATTAAGTGGTTCTCTATATGTTTGGAAAACTATATGTGATATTTTGAGTGAAATTATGAAATCAAACTCGTGCTTTGCTTGACTCTATTCCGTTGTGTATTCTGTATAATTACTTACTGGATGTGTGGCTCACCCCATCAATTACAATTTTCAGATTAAAGTTTAGTTGGGGAACAGAACCTTTGGATTGCTTCGTAAGGTGCAAGGTAGAGCGTGGGAGTTTTAGGCGAAGTCAATAATACTTGAAGTCTTAAAAGATTATTAGTTATTTTTTTATTCCGCTTTAGATTTCACTATATTTTGGAGATTATTCTAAATTTGTGGAGTTTGGATTTTTTTGTAAGAGGTTTTTTATGAGTATTGTTTCTTTGAAGTTTTAATTTATTTTGGATTAATTATGTTTAGAAAGTTATATGAGTTCAGCAAGTTAGTCATGTATCTAAATTCATGTTCTATGGATTTGGGTCGTGACAGAAAGGATTATCAATTTTGAATGAATTCATCTTCTACATGTTCTGAAAGTCGTATGAAATTTGGTTTGTTGGTTTAATATTCTTATTTTAGTTTTAAAATGAACTTTTGTTAGTCTTAAGGACATCTCATTCTATGATAAACTAACGAAATATCTCACTTCCCCCCCCCCCCCCCAATAAACTACTTGTGATTAAAAAAGTAGCAAAAGACAATCTGAAAAACTTGTGGCTTTCAGTAATGGTTCATAAATTTTCTCCCTTTACAGATTGTGTGATTTACTACAAAATATTGCCATCTAAAGGCGTTTTATTTTCTTGTCCTTCTTTAAGATTCATCTAACTAGTCAAAAGGCATGCAAATATTTGGTTAAAAATTGGTCTTGTTATACTGTAAGATGCAGTCTAACATCTTAACCTAATTCATCTGACAGAGTTAAAAGGATTATATTTGCAAACTGGATTTTTTACATATAGACAAATAAAAGCTGCCACTAATAACTTCAATGCTATAAGCAAGATTGGGGAAGGTGGTTCTGGATCGATTTATAAGGTATATGAATATTTTTTTCCCCTTCCTTTTCTTTTTATTCTCCTTATTGTTCTTTAATGTTTGAAGAGATTCATGATGAAATACAAAATTGAAAATGTTAAGCAGGATATACTACTTGATGTAATTGCGGTTAAGCAACTTTCACCAAAATCAAAGCAAGGAAGCCGCGAATTTGTGAATGAAATAGGCATGATATCTGGTTTATAACATCCAAATCTTGTTAGATTGTATGGATGTTGTATTGAAGGAAAACATTTATTGTTGATATATGAGTACATGGAAAACAATAGCCTTGCACATACTTTGTTTGGTAAGTTAATGTTTTATACCTTACCATGCATTTTATATTGATAGTAGAAGAATGAGAACAAACACTAACGATGAATTTCATTGATTGTGTTCTGAACATCAATCCCAGGCCCTGCATATGGTCGATTAAAATTGGACTAGCTTGCAAGGTAGAAAATATGTGTTGGCATAGCAAGAGGTCTGGCTTTCTTGCATGAGGAATCAACTTTGAAAGTTGTTCATAGAGACATCAAAGCTACTAATGTGTTGCTTGATAGGGACCTTAACCCTAAGATCTCTGACTTTGGTTTGGCCAAGCTCGACGAAGAGGAGAACACCCACATAAGCACTAGAATTGCTGGAACAATATGAGTTACCTTCCTTTCTTTTGCCTCCTCCTTACTTCCTTCCAGACTCTTTTTTCCCTATTGTCTTCTATTTCATCACCTCTGCAAACCTTGTTTATGAGGTATTGTGAATAGATATTGATCTGATAGGTTTGTAGTCTTGAGTTGCTCCTCTGAAAGAATACCAGAATATGGCAGCAATGAAATCTCTGCTCTTAAGGCAAGTAGAGAAAATATTGTCAAAAGAGTACTTGCCAAAGTACTTGACTAAATCTTGTGTGTTTGGCATCTAATAAAGATATTAGTTTATTACGGCTAATTATGTGTAATGGCTCAAGAAGCCAATAGGCCAATATATTGTATAGCCCATACAGGGTTAACCCTAACTCCTATAATCCCTATTATTTATAATCTATTTAGGGTTCATTATAATTGTCACATGTCATTGTCAAAGTCATGTGCCCCATGCACTAGTTAGTTTTCATCTCACACGCCTCTACATGCGGCACACATCGGTTCAAAATTGATGATGCCATCATGACACGTCACATTTCGATCAAGCCACTTCAATCCTATCCATGTCAACAGTAGCATAAGCATGTGTGCCATGTCAACAGCCATGTTAGCCATATTTGCCACATTAGACTCACACCCTTGCCTTGTCATCCTTTGCCATGTCACTTGCACATCAACTCCACTTCAGCAGTCTTTGCCACATCAGCAATCATTACTATCTGAAACAACATTGCCCCAAACGGATTTGACCTAGATTCAACACTTTCTGAAACAAACCTTTGACTACAATTGATCATTGACTTTCCTTGCCTTGATCATTAACTTTGACTTTGACCAATTGTCTAAGGTTCACTTTTTTCAACTATGCTTATCCAAAGCTGTTTTTTGCATACATTTTGATTTTTGGGTCTATTTTTCCATATGGCTCTTACATCCCTCAAATTTGATCATATCTCCTTTTTGGGTTCACTTATACACAAAATTTGCCAACTCACTCACATATTCATTCCATATTGGGTCAGATCCACGATCCATCCAATGCAGCCATTCATGGACACTTTCATGTATCATTCAATGCATCTTCGAGGGATCTTCACAAGTTTATGTTCCAAACTCAAGACATCATCAAACATCTACCTTGAGTTTGAGAGAAAGTGTTGGAGATATTAGTTTATTTTGGGTTACTATGTGTAATGGTACAAGAGGTCCAACACATGGAATTTTCCACACTAAATTCAAACAATTTATTATATACACTTGAAAAGAATATAAGAAGCAAGATCCTTGTTCATTTTTATGGCTTATGTGCATAACTACAAAAATAATCAATGCAAAGTCGCAATAATATTGAATGCATGATATGATGCGGACAAAACTCTAAAATGGGACTTTGTGCTTAGGAAACAAAAAAAAGAATGAAAAAAAAATAATATAACCTAACAATCAACATTTAGGCTTTGTTTTAAAGACAAATTTAAGTACAAGTTCTTAGGTATTGTTACTTAAGTTCCCCAATCAAATTCAACCACGTGACTGCATGGCCAAGAAGCCACATAGTTGAATTTAATTGTCCTTAGTGGAGGATAATATTGTTTGTACTGCATTGGTTAATGTAAACATCTTGTTGAATTTATTTTAAGAACCTAAGATTTAACAGAAAATAAATTGTACCTCAGTTTTGCCCTTGTTTGGAATCAACACCACACCAATGAGAATAGAAATATAGACTCTTTTATATATATGTATATACACACACACACACACACACACACACATATATATATATATATATGTATGAGATGGGTTCAAGTTACACTTAGTGTAACTTGACAAGAGTTATACCATTTGTAGACCGTAGATTTCTAATTGATCTAATGGTTAAAAATATAGCATTAAATGCGAATTAATTTACATCTTATTCACTTAATTAATAGCAATTTTGTTTCTCTCTCCTTATTTATTATTTAAAACATTTTTAGAGAATTATTAACTAAACCCTCATTAAACAGCACCCAGCAATTTTTTATTTTATTTTATTTTAAGAAGGCAAAGAAAATATTCACAATTAATAGAGTATTACCGGCTTAAAGAAGAAAAGAAAATGACATGAGTATTACAGACTCAGGCACACCCAAAAAAGAAGAAGAGAGAATTGCAAATATAATTGTAAAGTCATTCAACAAAAAAAAAAAAAAAGTATTTGTGTTAATTATTATTTGAGAAACTTATTATTTAAAACCTCATTAAACAACACTTAGCCATTTATTTATTTTTAAGGAGATAGGATATATATTCACAATTGATAAGATTATAAGAGTGTGACCGGCTTAAAAGAAGAAGAAAAAAAAAAGTAGTACGAACTCAAAAAAAAAAAAAAAAAAGTATTGCAAATATATTTGTAAAGTCATTGGCAAAAAAAGGAATATATGTAAAAGGTTTCAAATAATAAATAAGGAGATAGAAACAAGATTGCTATTAAGTAAGTGAATGAGGTGTAAGTCAATTAGAATTTAATGTTGTTTTTTAACCATTAGATCAATTACAAATCTACGGCCTACAAATGGTGTAATTCTTGTCAAGTTACACCAGGTGTAACTTGAACCCATCTCTCTCTCTCTCTCTCTCTCTCTCTCTCTCTCTTTATATATATATATATATATATATATATATATACAAGATAGAAATTCTACTCTAGCCTAATCTAAATGTATATGTGTGTGAAGCTCCCTCCTGGAGACTTGAACCTCAACTCTTGCCTCCCACACTCCACAAAAACTTATACTTGTGAAGTGACCATCACGCCAATGGTGTGCGGTGGTAGATATATATACTCTGTGAATCATTATTTACGGTTTCTTGAAATCACTACTAAGCATAAGAGAATGAATGATAGGAACTCAAGAATCAACACATTGGCTTGCATGTAATGAGAAACGAATATTAGAAGAAAAATTAATAATTCGAATTTCATTAATCCATTATCCCTAGACTTTTTAATTGGCTCTCCAATTTATATCCTACATGGAAAGAAAATAACCTATAATGAGATTACATAAAATATATAAATAAAAATCAACATCAACATCAATTAGGTCCAACAAAATCAATTAGCACTAATAGGTATAATTTTTTGTTCACACCACAATATCAACCCCACCCCCCCCCCCCCCCAAAAAAAACCAATTAAATAAAAAAGAATGAAAATCATAACTTGGCGGTTTAGAAGAGCATTCATGTGTACTTTTAATTATATGACTTTTTAATAAGTCATATGATTAGTTTAAATAATACACATTAATAATCTTATAAATAGCCACCTAAAGGTTGGAGCAAGATAACTCCAAACCAGTTTGGAACCTTGTCCTTTCTTTAACTCTTACTTTTGT
>JARYZH020001848.1:0-21639 GCA_030021035.2 Notholithocarpus densiflorus | reverse complement strand
CTTATAATTGTTATTATATTGGATCCTTATATTAATGGAGAACATGATTTATAATTGTTATTATATTGGAGTAAGAATGATGCATATAGCCTTTTTGTTTTCCCCTATTTTCATAGTCAGATAGTCTTGACCTTTCAGCCACTAGCAGGTTGAGATGCCTTCTTGTGAGAGACCGCGCCCCCGACCCCCTTTTTATGATGTTGGGCCAAACCCACATGAATGGGTGGAGTCGTGTTATTGCCTCTCAAAATGGAGGTTCGACTAGTTAGATTTTCCCCTTTAGATTAAGGGTTTTACAATGGAGTCGCCACTTATTTAATTATTGGAATAAATAAGAAAACCAAAATTGAAAAATTCCTCATTTTATTTATTTGAAATTGAATTTACATTGATTATAGGAAATTACATGGCTTTGGTCCTAGATACAATCTAAGATAAAGTACATGGCTTTGTTTCCTAGTTACAATATAAAAATTGAAAATTACATGGATAAACATTTGATCTACTAACCCTTGATCTAAGTTCGGAGGCTATGTTACAAGGTGGAAAGGTGTCAGGCACCCACTTTGCCTGGTGAAACCGATCTTCTAGACTATGGTGGCCAATATTCATATCATATCATCCAATATGTCAATTAATTTGCATGTTGAATTTAATGTGTGTGCATGTGATAAACCCTAATTCAATTTATTAAGCATTGCATATAGATTGAAAAATAAATTCTAGTGAATGTGTGTGGATGGTGATATTCTAGATTCAAGAATTTAAAAGAATTATTAAACAAACATATTTTTCATATTTTTGATGTGGATTTAAGATAGAAGCTAGTGTTATGCATTAAAATGTGATGAACAACCAAGAACATATGAAGAACACATAAGAACATTTAAAAACATTCAAATATATTCAAGAGAATTTAAATAGTTACTATCATGCTTTAATCCTAAATTCTCATAATGGCAACACAAAAAACAAGTTAGGGAAATGGATTATACCTTCATGCAACATCTATATGATGGAAGAGGAGACTCTTGGTAGAGATCCTAAGGGTGGAGGAAAAGAAGAGTTAGGAGAGGAAGAGTGAGTCTCACTCAATACCTTGAGTCTCAGGAAGACCAAGATATAACAAAACTACTCAACTTCACTAGAATTCAAGAGAGGGGAAGAGAGGGTTTTTGTGTGTCTTAGAATGAAGGAGAGGGAGGGTTTATATAGTAGTGGTGGAGGAAATATGAATGGAAGCTCATTTAATGAGGGTTGACAAAGAATCATGAACCTAGACCTCATTTTAGCCTTGGGGAAAATCTGGTGCATTAAATGGAGAGATTGGTAGGAGCGAGGAGCAAGCCAAAATTCAGTTTTCCCATAGCTACTGTAACAGCCTGTAGAGCCAACTTTAAAAAATCATATCTGATTTAATTCTGATCGGAATTGTCTCGTTCTTATGCTCAAATTGAAGCCCCGGATGTCTAGTTTCATAGATTCATAGATTCAAAATATTTTGAGAGATATCGATGAAATGGTGAGCAGAGGTCATTTGTTAGAAAATGGTTTCAGCACGATTAACATTAATAGGTCCCAAATTAGCTTCCAATTAACATTAAATGGCTCCAATCACTCCCATTTCAGACTTAATTGGTTCCAAATTTACTCTAATTAAAAGATAATTGCACAAATTACTTATTGAATGATTAACATTTAACTATCTAGTTAATTAGGTGTATGCAACCCTACCATAAAATATAGTCCTAACCAATCAAATTATGACACATCATTGATCTCAAATTGATTATACTTATAACCAATTGAAATCAATTATTCATAATTACATATAGTCGGACTCAATTTGTGATAGTGCATCTCAGCCATTAAAACTTGATTTGATGATAACTTTCAATCTGGTGGTCCGATTAGGGCTTATGACCAGTCGATTTGATCGTTACAACATTAAGATCATTTTGGTGAAATGAGATTAAGGATCTAATGACCAGAATCAAGACGCATATTTTCAAGACAAAATTACCCTTTTACCCTCCAGGTAAGGTTAAATGCGGGTTGCAAAATGACGTGTCAACACTTCTTAAAACAAGAAATTTTCAACAAAGAAAATATCTAGATATTTCTTATACCCTTTCCAATGACATCAAAATAATGCTTTTATTGTATTTCTATATTAGCAAAGAAAACGTCCATTAACTAGGAATGAAATTGGGCAGTAGAGAGGGAAAAAAAATTTGAGCAAAACTAGGCCCTACATATAGTTTCAATTATAAGGCAGCCTCAGTATCGAAATCAGAGTGGCACAGAGAATCTGACACCTCCGTAGGCTTCAATATTGATAGATTAAACTATTTAAGTGTGAAAACTGATTTTAAGTGGGAAATTCGTGTATTGATGAACCTATTTTTGGTGTTGCTCGGTTCTAATTCTACTGATTTAGTGTGACTCAAGGGTGGTTGATTTCATATTTTTGCAACTAAGAGGTAAGTGGTATTTACTAATTTTGGGGGTTTTCCCAAACAAAGAAAATATCTACATATTTTCATCGTTAGATATAGTCTTGACCTTTCAGCCACTAGCAGGTTGAGATGCCTTCTTAAAACAAAAAATTTCCAACAAAGAAAATATCTAGATATTTCTTATACCCTTTCCAATGACATCAAAATAATGCTTTCATTGTCTTTCTATATTAGCAAAGAAAACGTCCACTAACTAGGAATGAAATTGGGCAGTAGAGAGGGAAAAGAAATTTGAGCAAAACTAGGCCCTACATATAGTTTTAATTATTGATGGAAAATACATGTTTGTATCGTATACAAAATATACATAGCGGAAAATTAATGGATCTACTTCATTCGCAATTGATAACATGTGCTATGTAAATTTCAGAATATAAGAACAAGAGAGTATACCTTGGTATGGTGAATTTCAAAACAAAGATTGCAAGTTCTTGAAAACACTTTTAATCTTCACTCCAATTCCACTTGATGCCCAAGGTGTGTGGTCTCTCAATCAGTTATATGTGTGTGTTTTAGAGAGAATGAATGAGTGTCCAATACTCACATACAAACTATTTCATGTAACTTATTTAAAATTTTGTATGTTTCTCTCATTTTAACTGATTATCTAGTTGGGCTAGCCTTTTGGGTTTTTCCAATTGGGTTTTAGTAAGTGGCTTGGAGTGGGACTAAAAGGGAACAAATAAGACACTAGCTCCAATGGGTCTTGAGCTTTTCTGTCAACTCTTGACAAGTCCAAAGTTACCATTAATTATATTTAATACCACTATATAAATATAATTTCACTCTAGGCCTTATTAATAAATTATATTCCAAGACTTTATTGTACATGCAACCTCTTCATAAAATATTCGTAGTAATACAAAGTCATGAATAAAGACTACCACTTTGTGAACTACTACATCTTAATCTTTGAGTACCCAGTTTAATCCTTTGAAGTTATTCACCATATATTTATGAAATCCAATTTCATAAATATATACTTTAGTCTTACTAAAGTGGTTAGGCCTAACTCTCTGAATAACAAACCCATTAAACTTATCTCAAAAGAATATTTTGTATCTCCGTTAAGAGACTATGAATTCCATCTTGAAAATATATGTTCCATCATCACTAAATGCAGCTGCCCAACATACTGAGGTTTTGGCTGTTACTTTAGATCTTACTCCTGATATATCAAAACAACCTACACTTCATGATCAGGTCCATTATACTCTCAGGATTAAGAGTTCATGTAAATATAAGTCATGAGATTTATTATTCAATTGACAGTCATTAAGAGAATAATAAATCTCACAGCGGTCCAGTTCAATATGTCTTAACTCTTAAAACATATCAGCATATCAACTAGAAGTCTCCATTTCCATGATCAAGAAAAATTATCTTAGTTGATATGTTATAGTTTTTGCAGATGAAATGTCTAATTTCATCACCGACTACGAACTACAATTCTGAGTTTACAAAGAACTTGTGATTTATATCTTCTGTGACTTTTCACATAAATCACATACTATGCATCTCATGGACTATATGATAATGTCCGAATATTCATGTTACCATTATTTTAGATAATAATAAAACAACTTTATTAAACACAATATTAAGTCATACATAATGTCATACTTAATATCATACATAGCATCATACAATAGGATTTAAGGGCACTAATCCTAACAATTATAAGGTAGCCTCAGTACCGAAATTAGAGTGGCACAGAGAATTTAACATCTCTGTAGGCTTCAATATTGATAGATTAAACTATTTAAGTGTGAAAACTGATTTTAAGTGGGAAATTCGTGTATTGATGAACCTATTTTTAGTGTTGCTCGATTCTAATTCAAGGGTGGTTGATTTCATATTTTTGCAAATAAAAGGTAAGTGGTGTTTACTAATTTTGGAGGTTTTCCCAAACAGTGTTGATTATTAAACTATTTTATATCAAAGAAATATGTTGATATTCTATTTATAAATTGATATTTTATAAATGCTTGATGTGCACATTGATTAAGAAAAACTTGTGGGACAACCTAAATTTATTTAAACTTGTATGTGTGAATATATCCATATATTTTTTAGAATTATGAATGGATTATTTTTGTGAGCATCTTGAATATGTTTTGAAAACCTATGGCAAGTCGTGATTAAAAGCTCAGTATTGTATTTAGTCCTTAGCAAGGGACAATCATATTGCAGCTAGTCCTTAGCAAGGGACGGTTCCAGAAAAGGGTACAGTGCACATTTGATAGCTCCTTAGCAAGGGAGTATACTATTGAGGATCCAAAAAGGAAGCTCCTTAGCAAGAGAGTGCACCTTTAGGTTCCAAAGGAGCCATCCTTAAGAAAAGGGATGAAAAGGAGGTTCTAATTCTAAAAGGGGGCAGCACAACCCTGTCAACGGGGCATAAACGTTGACCACGAGAAAAGCCTAAGAAATTGTTTATATGATGGTATTGATATATGTATTATGATGGCTCACAATATAAAGATATATTATATATATATATATATATTTATATATATGAAGTATTTGATGAAAAAATATTGATGAGTCACAAGTTATGAATTTGTTGTAAGAATTATTTATTTGAAAGGTTTGTTCCCACACCCCAATGTTAGTGAATTCCACTTATTGAGTTATCTCACCCCCCTTTATTTCCCCTTATAGATACATTAGAGGGATTATTGGAGTAGAGATTCTTGGAAGATAACAGTTACGAATTATTTTGTGGAATTAAGGATTTTATTATTATTTTTATGGCATCAAACATTGTACTGAAGAATTATTTTGAGGATGTTTTATCTTTGGTGGATTAGAGCTCTGACATTTGTGATGAGATTTTAGGTTGCTGGTTGCTTTCATTTAATATTTTTTATGGATTATTTAGATTGAATAGACTTTTATTATTTATGATTTTGGGGCGTTACAATTGTGGTATCAGAGCTTAGGATATGATTTTGTAGATACTTGAAAACTAGGTTATGATCCTGTAGACACTTGAAACTAGGTTATGATCTTGATTTTTTTTGTCAGAGCATTTGGTATCTAGGTTATGTTTGATGAGATGTTTTAAATAATTTTGGCAATGACACTTCTCATGTTTAGTAGTAATAATTGTTGCACCATCTATATTTCTTGATTTCTTTGTTAACTAGGTATCATGCCACCCAAAAAGATGAGAAAAGCTAATTCTAATAGCAAGGAACCTATTGTTAATTTGTGAAGGTCAACCAAAGCAAGGGTTGATAATGAGGTTGAAGTCACTGAAAACGTGAGAGATAATGAACAATAGCTAATTCTAATAGCAAGGAACCTATTGTTCATTTGCGAAGGTCAACCAAAGCAAGGGTTGATAATGAGGTTGAAGTCACTCAAAATGTGAGAGATAATGTACAATAGCTAATTCTAATAGCAAGGAACCTATTGTTAATTTGCGAAGGTCAACCAAAGCAAGGGTTGATAATGAGGTTGAAGTCACTCAAAACGTGAGAGATAATGAACGTCCTAGGGTGACACGCACTGATCCTTTGGATAAAGCTACTGCCCGACTGTTGGATAGGTTGACCCATGCTGCTAGTAGAGGCGCAGGTAGAGTAGAGGCAAGGGCTGGTTGCTCTTTTGAGACTTTTATGAAGCAGAATCCCCCTTCTTTTGATGGGAAGCCAAATCCCACTGAAGCTGAGAACTGGTTCTTGCAGATGGAGAAGTTGTTAGAAGCTTTAGATTGCATTGACTCTCAAAAGGTGCGTTTTGCAACTTTCAAGTTGATTGGAGAAGCTGAGCATTGGTGGAGATCCATTAAAGCCATTTTGGAGGGAATGGACATTGAGAGAAACCCCATCACTTGGGAGAAATTTAAAGGGGTTTTCTATGATAACTACTTCCCTGAGGTGGTTCAGGAACAAAAAGAAAGGGAATTTGCTGATTTGGTGCAAGGAAGTATGATTGTTGAGCAATATGTAGCTAAATTTATCGAGTTATCTTGCTTTGGACCCCACTTAATCCTTACTGAGGCGAAGAAAGCAAGCAGATTTCAAAAGGGGTTGAATGAGAGACTTCGACACCATTTGATTGCATCAGGGGTTGATAATTATGCAGAGTCAGTTAAGAGAGCTATGAGACTGGAGGAAGATTTCAAGAACAATGTTAGGAATGAGAACCCACATAGAAACATTGGACAGACAGGCTTTCGACAAGGCAATGCTCAAAGTCATTGGAACAAGAAAGGATCTGTTGGGAGGTCTGGGAGTAATTCATCATCAAATAAGCTATAAAATAAGGATCCACCCCAGAATGCTCAAGGTAGAAGTTCGAATGCTTGCCCTATATGTGGAAGGTTTCATGGAGATAAGCCATGTTTCTTTGAAGGAAAGGCTTGCTATAATTGTGCGAAGACAAGACACTTAGCTAGAAGATGTACATCTCCTCCACAAAACTCAATGGCACAACCTAGAAAGGATGACCAGAGGAGGAAGGCACAAGGGAGAGTGTTTGCACTCACACCACAAGACGTTCAAGCTTCAGATACTGTGGTTACAGGTATCCTCCCATTATTCTCAAACTTTGCTAAAACTCTATTTGATTCTGGATCTACACACTATTTTATCTCCTCTCGATATGTTAAGTTATGTGATAAGAAACCTGGACTTATGGATTATGACTTGTCTGTGGCCACACCTATGGGTGATTCTTTGGTGTGTAATTCTATGCTTAAGTCTTGTGTCATCCAAATTGAGGATAGGAAAATGTTAGTAGACTTAATTTTGATGGACATGTATGACTATGATGTAATTTTGGGAATGGACTGGTTGACGGCTTATCATGCTAGTGTGTAGATTGTTTTAGAAAAGAAGTGGTGTTTCAGCCTCTAGGAGAACCCGAATTTCGATTTAAGGGCTCTAGGATGCATGCTTTACCTATGGTGATATCAGCCCTTCGAGCTAAGCATCTATTACAGAAAGGATGCCAAGGGTACCTAGCTCATGTGGTGGACACTAGGAAAGAGGTATTGAAGTTGGATGATATCCTTGTTGTGAGGGAGTTTCCTGATGTCTTTCCTGAAGACCTACCAGGGATACCTATAGATAGGGAGATTGAATTCTCCATTGATTTGCTCCCTAGAACTTCTCCTATATCGAAAGCACCATATCGAATGGCACCAACTGAACTTAAGGAACTCAAGGAACAGTTACAAGAACTCCTTGATAAGGGGTTCATCAGACCAAGTGCATCTCCTTGGGGTGCACCAGTTTTATTTGTGAAAAAGAAGGTTGGGACTATGAGGTTGTGTATTGACTACGGTGAGTTAAACCGGGTTACTGTGAGAAATCAATACCCTCTCCCTCGTATTGATGACCTATTTGATCAATTGCAAGGGGGCACAAGTCTTCTCTAAGATTGACCTTCGTTCTGGGTATCACCAGTTGAAAATCAAGAGTGAAGACATACCCAAGACAGCTTTCAAGACTAGGTATGGGCACTATGAATTCTTGGTAATGCCTTTTGAATTGACTAATGCTCCTACTGCATTTATGGACTTGATGAATAGGGTGTTTCATGAGTACCTAGACCGCTTTGTTATTGTTTTTATTTATGATATTCTAATTTTCTCCAAAAGTATGGAAGAACATGAAGAGCACTTGAGAATTTTTTTTCAAATTTTGAGGGAGAAGAAGCTTTATGCGAAGTTTAAAAAGTGTGAATTTTGGCTTGATCAAGTGGTGTTCTTAGGGCATGTGATATTTGAGGCATGGATTTCTGTAGACCCTAGTATGGTTGAAGCTGTGGTTAATTGGGCAAAACCAACGAATGTGAGTGAGGTTAGAAGCTTTTTGGGCCTTGCTGACTATTATAGGAGGTTTGTAAAGGGATTTTCCCGTATTGCAATCCCATTGACTCAACTAACTCGTAAGAATGCCAATTTTGTGTGGACAGAAGAATGTGAAAAGAGTTTTCAAGAACTTAAGCAAAGGTTGATCACTGCACCAATACTAACCATCCCTAGAAACTTGGGAGGCTTTGTCATTTATAGTGTTGCTTCGAAAAAAGGGCTTGGTTGTATGTTGATGTAGCAAGGTAAAGTCATAACTTATGCTTCTCGCCAATTAAAGAGTTATGAACAAAATTATCCGACTCATGACTTGGAGTTAGATGCAGGGGTGTTTGCGTTGAAGATTTGGAGACATTATTTGTATGGTGAAAGGTGTGAGAATTATACAGATCATAAGAGCTTAAAGTACTTCTTTACTCAGAAAGAATTGAATATGAGACAACGAAGGTGGCTTGAGTTGATTAAAGATTATGATTGCTCGATCAATTACCATCCAAGCAAGGCTAATGTGGTAGCTAATGCACTTAGTCGGAAGTCTTCTAGTTTCTCAGCTGCCTTGTTAACTACTCAAAAGGAGATTATTAATGACTTGGAAAGGATGGAAATTGAAATTGTCATGGGTGATTCCCAAGTCTTTATGGCCAGTTTGACAATACAACCCACTTTGATTGAGAAGATTAAGAGTTCACAGAATGATGATGCACAAATTGTAAAGATCATAGGAGAAGTACAAGAAGGGAAGAGACCAAAATTTAATGTGTCTAATGATGGTGTTTTGAGGTTTGGAAATAGACTTTGTGTGCCAAATGATTCTGTATTAAAGAAGGAGATTATGGAAGAAGCCCATTGTACCCCATATTTAATGCACCCTGGTAGCACTAAAACGTATCATGACATTTGAGAAACTTATTAGTGGAATAACATGAAGAGAGAGATAGCGCAGTTTGTGGAGCAATGCTTGACTTGTCAACAAATTAAGGCACTACACCAGAAACCTTCAGGATTGCTACAACCCGAATGAAAGTGGGAGCATATATGTATGGATTTTGTGATTGGTTTGCCAAGATCTCCTGAGGGACATGAGGCCATTTGGGTAATTGTGGATAGAATGACAAATACAACACATTTTATTCTGGTTAAGATGACTTACTCACTTGATCAGCTAGCACAGAAATATATTGATGAGATTGTGAGTCTTCATGGAGTTCCAACATCAATTGTTTCTAATCGAGACCCAAGATTCACCTCAAAGTTTTGGGAAAGCCTACATAAAGATTTGGGTACTAATCTTAGCTTTAGTACAACCTTCCACCCGCAAACAAATGGACTATCAAAAAGGACTATTCGTACTTTGGAGGATATGTTAAGGGCTTGTGTATTGGATTTCAAAGGAAGTTGGGAAAAATACTTGTCTTTAGTGGAATTTTCCTATAATAATAGCTATCACTCTAGCATTAAGATGTTTCCCTATGAGGCTTTGTATGGTAGAAGATGCAGGTCCCCATTGTGATGGGAAGAGGTTGGTGAGAGAAAATTGTTAGGGCCAGAAATCATTCAGATGACATCTAAGAATATTAATCTGATTCGTAAAAGATTACAAACAGCACAAAGTCGACAGAAGAGTTATTATGACAACTTGAGAAGGGAAGTAGAATTTGAAGTTGGAGATATGGTATTTTTTAAAGTCGCCCCAATGAAGGGTGTGATGAGATTTGGGAAGAAGGGGAAGTTGAGTCCTAGATTTGTTGGTCCATTTGAGATAAAACGCCTACACTTACTGCCTACACTTGCAGGAGTGCATAATGTGTTTCATGTTTCCATGCTAAGGAAGTACATCCCGGATCCTTCACGTGTTTTGAACAATGAGCCACTCAAGATCAAAGACAACTTGACTTATGAGGAAGTTCCAATCCAAATTCTTGACCGCAAGGATCAAGTGCTACGCACCAAGACCATATCATTGGTCAAGGTCCTTTGGAAGAATCACACAGTGGAGGAGGCATCTCAGGAGCGAGAAGATGAGATAAAATCAAATTATCCAAAGTTGTTCGTTAACGAAGGTGTACGACACCGATATACCTGGGCCTACTTGGGCCTTGAGCTGCCATGATGTTCAGGCCCATTTGGGCCTTGAACCCCAACTCAACATTTAGTTCACTTTGCCCCCTTAGCCCAGGCCTTAGGCCACTCTAAAGCCCACAGGGCAAAGTGATCTTTGTTAGCATATGCTACGCCCTGCCACCAGGATCGCGTTCCATGAACCACTCCTAGAGCAAAGAGACAATTGCTCGGGGATTTCATCCCCCGGATGCCTGGTAATGTCTCAGGACGTACCACTGCCGAGCAATTATACTGAAGTGGGAACTGGTTCCAAAGCCACACGTACCACACACCACTCCTACCTAAACACCCACTTAGGATTGATGACATTAGACCTCCCATACCACTAGCCCTGAGTAATCATGATCTTCCCACTAATTTTGAACTATAAATATGAAGAACTGAGGGAACGTGAGGGGGTTGTTGAAGGGGGAACAAGGCTACTTAGAATAGAAGGTGGGAGAAAGAGAGGAAAGACAGAAAAGGTGAGCAAACACAAAGAGAGAGAGAGAAAAGTGATCTCATTGAGTCTCTGTGTCAAGAACGTTCCAAAGTAGAAAATCCAAGCCCACTATACAAGTAAGTTGTGAGCCTAAGTGAGGTCCAGTCCAATAGCCTCATCATTTGCGCGCATAATTGGCGTCGTCTGTGGGAATCTCCCACAACGCTGTGGTTCTAAAGGGATTCAAGCACAGGAAAAATGTCTAAAAGACGTTCGGGGAGTCAAGCAGAGAGTGGATCCATAGGATCTTCTCAGGGATCAAGCTGGCGAGAGCGCAGGCAAAAGGAGCGAGAAGATAGGGAGCACGATCAACAGGAAGACCTGTCCGGCATGGGAGAAGGATCATACCAGACCCAACGGACAGTCTCCGATGCTACGGGACACAGGCAGAGGGAAGAGAGAGATGGAGAGCTTGAACAGCTACGTAGATTGGTCAAAGACTTGGAGTTGGAGGCGAGGGGCAGGCGTTGGAGAAGGGACAGGGACGACCAAGAAAGGAGAGCTGACAGTGGGGGAAATAGATATGGGGCGGGGTCAAATCAGTCCAGTTCCAATCTAGGGTAGGGCCATTCACATTCCCGGGAATCCCGTTAGCACCGAGACCGTTCGCGTTCATGGGGATCCCGACGGCATCGGGACTGGTCACACTCCCATAAGTCACGGCAACGCCGAGATCGCTCACGTTCACGGGAGCATTTAGTTAGGAATTCAGCCTCCCTAGAGGAAAGGTGGCCTCGTAATGCTGCCATGGATGCTATGAGTCGCGCTTTGTGAAAAGCAGCTTGGTCCCCATTTTCAGATGATATCGAACGGGCTGAAATGCCGAGCAGGTTTGCCCGCCCACCGTTCAATTCCTACGACGGGAAAACGGACCCGGTAGAACACGTCAGTCATTATATTCAGATGATGTCTCTATATACTCATAATGATGTGCTGATGTGCAAGGTATTCCCTTCGAGTCTAGGACCTACCGCTTTGAGGTGGTTTAATGGGTTATGGAAGGGCTCCATACAAAGTTTTTCTGAGCTAATTCAGGAGTTTGGCGTCCAGTTCGTGACCTGCAGCCATGTACCATAGCCGGTAGATGCGTTATTATCCATGAAAATGAGGGCAGGGGAAACACTTCGTAGTTATGCCAGCCGGTACTAGGAGCTATACAATGAGATAGGTGGGGATAATGAGAAAGTCGCAGCAAGTACTTTTAGAATGGGGTTGCCCGAGGACTCTGGACTACGGGAGTCATTGACTAAGAAGCCTCCCGAAGACATGAGGCAGCTGATGAGGCGCATTGAGGAGTACAAACGACTGGAGGATGACCGGCTGCAAAGCAAGGGTAAAGCACCGATGATAAATCGCCCCAGGCAAAGTGGTTTCCCACTCAGACCCCGAGGGGGCTTGACGATTCAAGAACCAGCAACCCAGATCAGAGAGGTAAATGTGACGTTTAAGGAGCCGGTGCACAGGATTGTCGACCGGATCAAGCATGAACCATATTTTCGATGGCCGAACAAGATGGGTGAGGACCCATCTAGGAGGAACCAGAACTTGTACTGCACCTATCACCTGGACAAAGGTCACACCACCGAATAGTGCCGGGTATTGAAGGATCACCTCGAGCAACTGGTTAAGGCCGGGTATTTAAAGGAATTTGTGTTGGACTCGAGGGACAGAGGTGCGGGGCAAGATACTCAGCAAAGGGGGAACCCTCTTCCACCCCTTATAGGGGTAATTGAAGTCATTCATGCTACCCCAGAGAAGTTCATTGCAGGAAGAAGGAAATGAGTGTTGTCTGTAGTACCAGTGGAGAGCTGTCCGGAGGAGCAGCCACTAGAAAAAAGAATGAGGTATGCACGGGAGTCTATCACTTTCGGCGATGACGACTTGGAGGGGACGACCCAACTGCATGACGACGCATTAGTAGTCACGGCTCGAATAAGTGGCTTTTTGGTAAAAAGAGAAATGGTAGACCAAGGGAGCGGGGCCGATGTAATGTATCCGGACCTATTCAGGGGGCTCGGGCTGAAGAAAGAGGACCTTTCGAAGTATAGTATGCCCTTAGTTAGGTTCAATAGTAAGGTAGTAATTCCGGAAGGGCAAATTTCACTTCTCGTGATTATGGGGGGCAAGGAGGTACTAGTAACGTTTACAATAGTAGCGTCATTTTCTCCCTATACGGCGATTCTGGGAAGGCCTTGGATCCATTCAATGGGGGTTGTTCCATCTACCCTGCATGTAAAGATCAAGTTCCCTATCGAGCAGGGTATTGCCGTGGTAAGGGGAAACCAGCAAGTGGCAAGACAGTGCCTTATTGCCGTAGTTAATTGGAAGCGGGAACAAACTGAACGAAAGAATCAGGCCGATCAAGGAAGGCAAATCGAGCAACAAAGAAGAGACAAAGAAAAAGGGCAGTCCGAACAGGAGCAGGTCGGGTGGGAAGATCCATCTCGGGAGGGCCCTTTATAGCAATTACAGGAGCCCCAAGAAGGAATGGGGGCTGGCTGTGCCAATGAGTTAATAAAGGTGAAGATTTTGCCGGATATTGATAGGTATTTTCAGATTGGAGCAAGTATGAAATATGAAGAGAGAGTGCAGGTGTTGTTATTTCTTATTCAAAATATAGATGTCTTCACTTGGAGCCCTTATGAGGTGCCCGGGGTTGATCCCGGGTCCATCGTTCATAAGCTTAACGTAGACCCCTCTTTTCCCCCGAAGAAACAGAAGCCGAGAAGGTCGTCCAAAGAACATGTTGAGGTAGTAAGGCAGGAGGTTAAGAGGTTGAAGGAGGTCGGGGCGATAAAGGAGATCTTTTTCCCAGAATGGTTGGTGAATACCGTGGTTGTCAGAAAGAAGAGCGGCAAATGGAGGGTCTGTGTAGATTTCACGGATTTAAACCGAGCATGCCCAAAGGACCCATTTCCTAAGCCAAAAATTGATCAGTTGGTAGATGTCACCTACGGGCACTCGAGGATGAGTTTCTTGGACGCCTTTCAAGGATATCACCAGATCGCTCTGGCTACCGAGGACCAGGAGAAAATAGCATTCATATCTCCTGACGTTAACTATCATTACACCGTGATGCCCTTTGGGCTAAAGAATGCCGGGGCAACATATCAACGGATGATGACGAGGATGTTTCGGGACAAAATTGGGCGAACGGTTGAAGTGTATATTGACGACATGGTAGTAAAGAGCAAGCAGGAAGTGCGGCATGTGGAGGATCTTCAAGGGGTGTTTGAGATATTGCGGCGATATAGGTTGCGCCTTAAAGCAGAGAAATGTGCTTTTGGAGTGGGAGCTGGTAAATTTTTGGGATATTTAATCATTAGCCGGGGGATAGAAGTTAATCCCAATCAGATCGAGAGCGTGAAGCGTCTCAAGTCACCGAGCAATCCGAAAGAAGTACAGGTGTTAACCGGGATGTTAGCCGCTCTTAACTGGTTTATTTCCAAATTTTCAGGTCGCTGCCGCCCATTTTACTAGCTTTTAAGGAAATGGAGAGGATTTCAGTGGGATGAGGAGTGTGAAAAAGCTTTTTAGGGTCTTAAGGAATACTTGAAGCAGGCACCAATGCTGACAGCACTGGAGCCCGGTGAGGACCTGTTTATGTACCTCTCGGTGTCCAACCATGCCGTAAGTGCCGTACTTTTAAGACACCGAGGAGTCCAACAACCCGTGTATTATATCAGCAAGACCCTATTTGACGCGAAGACCATATATTTGCCTTTAGAAAAATTGGTATTAGCATTAGTGCATGCCACCAGGAAGTTACCTCAGTACTTCCAAGCTCATACCGTGTATGTGTTGACTGAATTTCCCCTACAGTTGTTGTTGAAAAGATCCGACTTCACGGGGCGATAGCTAAGTGGGGAACCAGGCTTGGGGCCTTCGACGTTAAGTATAAGCCGAGAAGTGTAATAAAGGGGCAAGTGTTAGTTGACTTTGTGGCGGAATTTTCTCCTAAGAGCCAAGGGGAAATGGTTTGTCAGCTGGAGTGTCGTCCGTGGAAAGTGCATGTGGATGGCGCTTTTAGCGCCATGGGAGCCGGTGCTGGAGTCGTCATAATTACTCCGGAAGGTATACGGTTGGAGCATTCGTTCAGATTGGGGTTTAAAGCCTCCAACAACGAGGCAGAGTACGAAGCTTTACTTGTCGGATTGAGGGCGGTCTCAAGCTTGGGTGCCCGGGACGTGGAAATTTACTCAGATTCACGGTTGATAGTTAATCAGGTGCAGGGAAGTTTTGAGGCTCGAGATTCCCGAATGAAAGCATACTTAGAGTTGGTAAAGCAGACTATGAGCAACTTCTGTACGATGAAGGTGATCCAAGTGGCTCGGGCGCAGAACAGACATGCTGACTCCCTCGCTACGCTGGCATCATCTATAGCCGAGAAAATTCCTCAACTAATTAAGGTGGAGCTTGTTCTAGAACCGAGCATTAAGGTGGCAGGTGGTGTGGGGGCTACAGGGATCGGTGTCAGAGCAATTACAACATTTGGACATGCTAGATGGATCCTATCATTGACTTCTTAGCCGAGGATCGGGTCCCGTGCAATGAAAGGGAAGCTAACAAGATCCGTAGGGTGGCTGCCCGGTATTGGATGTCAAAAGACTGGAAGCTATATCGCAGGTCCTTTGGGGACCATACCTTCTATGCTTGCACCCAGAGAGAGTGGGCAAACTCTTGGTCGAATTACACGACGGAGTGTGTGGCAGCCACGTGGGGGGGCGTTCGTTGGCACATTGGGCAATAACTCAGGGATTCTGGTGGCCACAGATGCAGAAAGATGCCGCCAAGTATGTACGTAAATGTGAGCAATGTCAAAAGCACGCCCCTTTGATCTATCAGCCAGCAGGTCATCTGAATCCGGTCACCAGTCCCTGGCCTTTCACTCAATGGGGGCTGGATATTCTCGGCCCATTTCCCCGTGCAACGGGCAACCGGAGATTTGTATTGGTGGCTGTTGATTACTTCACTAAATGGACAGAGGCAGAAGCTTTAGCCAACATCCAGGACGTGGATGTCAAAAAGTTTGTGTGGAGAAATATAGTCACGAGGTTCGAGGTGCCAGACTCACTGATATCTGATAACGGATTGCAATTCGATAGTAAGGCTTTTCGTGAATTTTGCAGTGGCCTTGGCATCAGGAATAGGTACTCCACCCCAGCGTACCCACAGTACAACGGCCAAGCTGAAGCCACTAACAAGGTGATTGTGAACGGATTGAAGAAAAGGCTAGATGGAGCGAAATGAAGATGGGCCGAAGAGTTGCCAAACGTTTTATGGGCATACCGTACGACGCCTAGGAGGTCCACGGGAGAAACTCCATTCTCTCTCACGTACGGGGCAGAGGCTGTGATACCAGCCGAGGTAAACTTATGTAGTGCGCGGGTTGCTGAGTTTGCCCCTGAGCAGAATGACGGATTACTGGTGGAGCGTTTGGATTTACTGGAAGAATATCGAGAATTGGCGATTATACGGTTAGTCGAGTACCAACAAAAGCTTGCCCAATGATACAACCGGGACGTAAGGATCAGGGAATTCAGCGCCGGGGACCTGGTGCTAAGAAAAGAAGTGGGAAGCATGCGGGAAACCAATGCCGGGAAGTTGGCCCTATCCTGGGAAGGTCCTTATAGGGTGACCGCCATTGTAGGTGCAGGAGCGTACTATTTAGAGGATTTAGATGAAAGACCACTTCCTCGGCCATGGAATGTTCACAACTTGAAGAAGTTTTATCAATAATCGGTTGTACACCAGGGTGTAAATTGAATATAGCCGTGTATACATGTTTAACTAATGAATATGGTAGCATTTGCCCGTGCAGGTTCATTTAATCCCATTTTTGGTTTGTAAAGCATCGGTCAATGAACTAAAGATAAAAAGGGTGTAGGGAGACCAAAGCAACGTGTTTTATTCCAATCTTTTTAAGGACAGAAACCTGACTCTCGGTTTGATCATTATCACCGAGCAGGTGGAAAACCTCAAAAATCTTTTTAAGGACAGAAACCTAACTCTCGGTTCGATCATTATCGCCGAGCAGGTGGAAACCTCAAAAATCTTTTTAAGGACAGAAACCTGACTCTCGGTTCGATCATTATCACCGAGCAGGTGGAAACCTCAAAAATCTTTCTAAGGACAGAAGCTTGACTCTCAGTTCGATCATTATCGCCGAGTAGGTGTAAACCTCAAAAATCTTTCCAAGAATAGAAGCCTGACTCTCGGTTCGATCAATATCACCGAGCAGGTAGAAACCTCAATTCTCTCAGAACATTAGCCTAACTCTCGGTTCGATCATAATCACCGAGCAGGTGTAAACCTCAAAAATCTTTCCAAGGACAGAAGCCTGACTCTCGGTTCAATCAATATCACTGAGCAGGTGGAAACCTCAATTCTCTCCTAACCCTCGGTTTGGTCAATTTCACCAAGCATATGGAAACCAACACCTACCAAATTTTGTTGTCACCACCAAGGGTCCAATTCCCCCTAGGTGCAAATGACCCCGTCCATTGTAATCTAATCTACCTCGGAAGTGAACCATCCTACCGCATAAATTACATACATAAGACAATTTACAAATACGGTAGAAAAGACAATAGTAAACATCCATAAACATAATTAAAAATAGCGTACGAAAATTAAACCAATGAAAGAGTTAAAGCCAGGGAAAGGTAATTGTTCTATCACCACAACCTGATGACATAGGTAAACTTGCTGAAAGGAAGAAAATTATTAAAGAACAGAAGAAAAATAAAGTACAGAAAATCTGGTTCGGCAAATCAACTTGTAGGCTCTGAGGGTTGAAAGTGAGAAACGTCATTGGAAGGCTGCTGGGCAGCGAGAGAGGATAGTAACTGAGCGTCCCTACTAAATTGATCCCCGGTATGAGGGTTGCTAATGGCTTCCAAATCAATTGGCTCCGCATGGGAATCAATGGCTTCCACCAACTCCCTCATACTTGTAGTTTCTTCTTTGTCTATCACATTAGGAATATTCTGCACGGCAGCTGGAGGGTTCGGGAAGGGGATTTGATTAGGATCCCTCAAAGGAGAATCCTCGGGGACCCCCAAAGCTTGAAGGGCGGCCAACCAGCCCTCCTCGAATCCAAACTTTTGGGCTTGGCGAACAACTGGCTCTACCGAATTCTCGACATCAGCAAACCCTTCATTGTACCACTTGTTTTCACAAGCTTCCAACGCGGCCTTTTGATCAGCCAACTCTTCTCCTAGAGTGGTATTCAGGCTCTGGGCCTCCGCCAGCTTAAGCTCGATACCCCCCAACTGTACCTCCAACTTTGTGGACTTGCCCTCTGCCAAGGCCCTAGCCTTCTCGGTTGTGGCAGCCTTCTTGTCTGCATCCTTGGCAATTTTCACATTGTTCTTCGCAGTAGCCTCGGCGATGTCCTTTAGGGCTTTTTCCCGCTCGGCATCTTCATAAAGTTCTTTCATCCTCCCATCAACTATGTGAGATAATTGCGTGGCCTGGCCAAACAATACTAATGGATATGAAAACAAAAAGTATACACATGCAAAGGCAAATAGAAAACTGGGAACAAGAAATTACTGCTATGGTATGCCATTGCAGCCGCTTCCCCAATGACTCGTCCGTCCCTTCCATGAAGGCATGAATATCCTCGGGCAGAAGGAGGTCGTGTACCAAACTCTGGGCAACACGGCCCCCAAAACCCTTGTCCCAAACTCTTACACTGGCAGATGCAGGAAGCGGCTTACCATCAAGTTGGAAGGAAGGTTGCCATTCCGACGAGGCTCGGGAAGTGGACGCCAAGTTTACTTTGGTTTGTACTACTGGTTCACGGATGACAATGCCCGAAGAGGGTCGGGGAGGTGTTCTAGCAGGTGCATTACTCGAGCTTGTTTGGGTCTGTTCGGTTATGCACTGCCTTTTCCGAGAACGGTTCGTTGGAGCGGGAGGAAGTGGAGGATCTCGACCTTGAGCTTCTTGCTACTGAGAGGTTGGATGGGCATCGGGCACAAAGCAGCTGATGGTCATCGTCCTCTTAGTCACCATGGCGTGGCCTTGATCCGATTCTGTTTCTGATAAGCTAACTGATTCTGCTGTTGCACCCTCGGCTTCCTGGACAGGAGCCTCGAACTCTACTGGAGCCTCAGGTTGAGCGGGAGCCTCAGGCTGAACCGGCATGTGAACCTGCTCTCGGCGGTGTTGGGAAACACACTCGCCCGACTAGTCACGAATAGGTGCAAGCTCGTCTAAACAAGTATACCAGGGACCAAGTTCGCGAGCTTCGCGTACCGTAAATCTTGGAGGGAGGAAATTCGGGTGCCTCACATCTATATAGGAAAGGTGGGGGCTATTAACTAACAAAGCTTGGCTGAAGGCTTGCCAAGTGGAGTACACGGGATCAATACCGAGGATCAGATGGGATGCTCGGAGTTGTCCATCCCAATGAACGAAAATCTCTGACCTGAGCACAAAATTCAAGTCTTGAACATGTACTACTCTAAGATCCGGCTTAAATCTTTTACTCTCTGCACGGAAGCAACATAAAAACTGGTTAGTAATTACCCAATCAGATCTAATTCAATAAATTGTTAAGTAAAATGCGTTTGGTACCAACCAACATCGCGTGGTGAAAACGCACAGGGGAGTTCCTCGGCATACCAATTGCCGCTCACCTGCACAAACTCTCCAGCCAAGTTCCTATTCGAGTCAGGTAGGCATGAAATAAGCTGTACCCTCATATCTCTGGTTTTTAAATAATAATCCGAATTGATATTGCCGCACAAACTATACATAAAATTAATGTCATGATAATTCAGTTGCAACCCGAACAATTGGTTCAACCTACTTACGCAACTCACCACTCGGTAAAAGTTGGGGGGGAGTTGGTCGGGATAAAGACCATAAAATCTAAGAGTTCCTAGGATGAGGGGGTCAACGGGGAACCTAGCCCTACCCTCAAGGATTGCCATCAAGGGAAAGAAAACCGTGTTTACACCACGGCGCCTTTGGATGTCAATATCGTCCTCATGGTAGTAGGCAATATCAACGTCCTCAGGAACGTTGTAGGCGGCCTTAAAACTAGCCAAAGTGGCTTCAGAAGAAAGGAGATGAGAGTAGCCCATTCTCTAAACAAGGGTTTCTAAAGCTACGATTGCTATAGAATAGAACGAAATAGAACAAACAGGAAGAAGAGAAGAAGGAACTTACTGTGGGCTCTAAGAAGGAAAGATGTTCTGGGCTGGGAGATGAACGCACGAAAATGGTATGCTTGGCAGAGTGATAGTTTGAAGAATAAAGAGTGTAAAAGTAAAGGAGAGAACCAGAGGTGACTATTTATAGGGTCTAAAGCGGAAATAAATGGCATTTAATAGTTAATTGGCGAGAAGTCTTACGAATCCCCACCTTAACTGCCACACACGCGTCGCCTCGGTTCTCGAACCGTCAGGCAATAATGACGGCTAGGCTATCCGTCAGTGTAACGCTTCTTTTGAGGGTGCATTAATGAGTTTCTCAACTGCCCAGTATCTACCCCTTTGGCTTCCCGGATGGATACTACCCCTTGGATTCCTTGATTCGTCCCCGTGAATGGAGCACGAATCAAGGGGAGGCTAATGTACGGCACCGATATACCCAGGCCTGCTTGGGCCTTAAGCTACCATGATGTTCAGGCCCATTTGGGCCCTGAACCCCAACTCAACATTTAGTTCACTTCGCCCCCTTAGCCCGGGCCTTGGGCCATTTTAAAGCCCACAGGGCAAAGTGATCTTTGTCAGCATACGTTACGCCCTACCACCAGGATCGCGTTCAGTGAACCACTCTCCGAGCAAAGAGACAATTGCTCGGGGGTTTCATCCCCCAAATGCCTGGTAGTGTCTCGGGACGTACCACTGCCGAGCAATTATACTGAAGTGGGAACTGGTTCCAAAGCCACACGTACCACACACCACTCCCACCTAAACACCCACTTAGGATTGATGACATTGGACCTCCCATACCACTAGCCCTGAGAGTAATCATGATCCTCCCACTAATTTTGAACTATAAATATGAAGAACTGAGGGAACGTGAGGGGGTTGTTGAAGGGGGAACAAGGCTACTTAGAATAGAGGGTGAGAGAAAGAGAGGAAAGATAGAAAATGTGAGCAAACACAAAGAGAGAGAGAAAAAAGTGATCTCATTGAGTCTCTGTGTCAAGAATGACCCAAAGTAGGAAATCCAAGCCCACTATACAAGTAAGTTGTGAGCCTAAGTGAGGTCCAGTCCAATAGCCTCATCATTTGCGCGCACAGAAGGTATGTACAATTTCGAGGACGAAATTTTTTAAGGGGGGAAGGATGTAACACCCCATAATTTTGATACCAATTTAATTATTATATGTAAATTAAAAAAGAGGCCTACAATTAAATGGATTTAATTGATTTAGGCTTAAGATATTAAAAATAAGATAAATACTATGGAATATGAAGCCCAAGTGAGGTGGCATAAGTAAATATATGGGCCTTGATAAACTTTTAAAAACCCTAGCCTTTTACCTCTTAAGATACACGTATATATATATATATATATATTTATATAAAAGATTTTCTTTTTTTTTTTTAGCCGCAACACACGGTTGAACAACTTATTTTTTCTACTTTGCGGCTGAATGTGAGACTGCTACAAGTATGATTTCCTTTAACTCTAAATTTAGGGAGTTGAATATTCAATGGCTAGAC
>JARYZH020001847.1:0-21654 GCA_030021035.2 Notholithocarpus densiflorus | reverse complement strand
AATAAATACTATGCTTAAACTTTTAGATATTATATAGATTCCATATTTTGATGGCATATCATACACATAAGACTTGAAGATTTTTTTGCTTATGCAAAAATTCCTAACAAGGTGCAACTTGTACCGTGAAAACTTGAAGGTGATGCAGCAATTTTTTTTTTCTTTTAGAGAGTTTCAATTTATGGTGTCCGTTCCTAATGATAGCTTTTTATCATTAGGCCTCGACACCAATCATTTTTTGGTGTAGGCAGGGATTAAACCACAAATCTCTTATTCAATCATTAGAGATTTTACCAGTTTAACTAGCTGGAACTCACTTGTGATGCAGCAACTTGGTGGAACAATATACAATATTTTAGAATGCGAAGAGTTAAGCCTAGAATTTCCTTTTGCCTAGAATAAATAGATTGATGATTAATTTTTTCTTTCCTAGTGATTACAGTGAAATATTATTTTATACAAGCACTTATCATATGCAAGAAAATTTATATAAAGGAAGTAATAATAAAGAATTGGACTCCCAATTATCCAAAAAGAAAAAGAAAAAGATGCAATTATAAGTATTGGGAAATATGAAGCTCAAAAGTCATAGAATAGAGTGAGCCTTGGATGGGTAAAGCAATAATTTTCAAATCATAAGTAAGGATGGACTCAGGATTTTAAGTTAGAGCGGCTGGAAAAAAAAAAAAAAAAAAAAAAAACCTCTTCATAGGCATCCATATAGTATTAACAAATTATAAATACACAAAATCATTATTTCTTAATACATTAAGATGCAATCATTTACCAACAAAGACAAAAAACAAATTTTTTTTTTTTTTAATACTAAGTGAGCTAGGATTTTATATTTTTGGAAGTTAGAGCATTCACAATAGTGGTGCTAAAAAATTTAGCTTTTAGCACCTTAAAAAACTATTTTATCTATTTTTACTACTTCGCTTTACAATACACCCAACATCAAATATTCTTCTTTTTTTTCCACCTCATTTAAAATAATATAAACAACTCATTAAAATAAAAGAGGGAATTTGAGTTTTTTTATTGTATTTTATTTTTTAACAACTTTGTACGTTTTTAGACCCCTTTAAACACAAGTTGTTTAACCTAGTTATTTAACCAAGTGATTACTTAGGTAAATTATTCAAATCTAGGTTAACACAAGTAAATCATATCATGTAAAAAATGCTAAAAATAAAGAATATAACGATATGATAACCCAAGAAAACCAAACCAGTAAAAAACCTAGGGAGGATTTAACCTAGCTATCTTCAAGGTAAAATAGATCTACTATGAAATAATTGAAGTTTTACAATAGTAACTTAAACCACTAACATCCTATTGCTACCTCGAGTAGAAAACTTACTACCACGACCACATGATAGCTCCGAGTCCACAAACTACTTCTTTCCTTGATCCACAGCAACTACAAGTACTTCCACTTGTGTTTTTCTTAAAGCTCTTAAAACAACAACTGAAGCAATCACCAAGCTCTCGACATCAATCTTGATCTTGATAACCCTAAGTATGTATGGAGGCAAACACCTCTAGATCTCACAAAAGATTCACACACACAGCATAACCACAACTCAAATGTGGCTAGGGTTTTTCTTTTTATACTTGAAGCAAAACATAAAACTCTACCCGTCATATGGGCTTGGGCTGAGTTGGAAAATTGTGCAGAAAAACAATCTGCATGAGCTTCGATCGATCGAGTCTAATTTTTGATCGATCGAGCCTTGCAGAAATTAAATAGTAATTTCTTGTAGTTACTTTATTCAAACTTTACACATACACACACTTTGAGCAGCCTAAATCTAGACTAAACGTTTTGATCACAGTTTGCCAACATATACATATTGAAGTTTTAATACATTAGTTCCTAATTTCTTAGAACTTAATAAACTCCCCCTTTGGCAATCCGTGATAAAACACATACCAAAACAAAAATGCTCAAAGTTGCAAAATAGCCCATTACAACAAAATGCCCAAAAACAATTCAACCTAACTATTGTCTATCAGTTGCCAGTGTAGACAACAACACGACTAAATCAACCTGTATATTCCTGTAACACTTAACAAACACATAAACGCATGTGTGGAAAATACAAGTAAAAACAAAATAAATTCTTGATTTCACAAAATAGAAAATAAAAGACATATATCATGAATAACCTCATAATATGAATCAATAATCAATGTAGCACAAATGAAACAAGAAACAATAAAAGAGATAAAAAAAACATAATGTCTCCCCCTAACATATACATCCCATAAAAACAAATACATCATGAGCCAATAAAAAAGAATACATCATGAATCTCCTAAATACAATCTAAATCTCCCCCTATCAACAAAAACACAAAATCTCCCCCTATCAACATGTATAAATACTCCCCCTTTTTGTGATGAATTGCCAAAGGGCAATCAAGACTCATCATCAAAAGGTGGAGGCGGGGAAGAATGTCGAACACTCACCAAATCCGCATGTAAAGCTTGAAGCTCGGCAAGCACATCCACCAAAATCTATTGATGCGCCACTTGAACGGTCATGATAGTCTCCAACATACCCCGAAGGCTGGAATCATTCGAAACAGAAGGTGGAGGATCAACTGCAGCGGTGGGATCGACAAACTCCTCAGTTGTGGGGTCACCTGAAGAAGGAGGATGAGATGCAGCACCTGTGGAAGACTTTACACGAGGGCGTTTAGAGCTAGCTTTCATCTCAATGGGAATAGTGCGTAAATGAGAGATAGGCCAAATGAAATGACATGAAATTCGGAAAAACATATAATTGAGCTCAGTAAGCTCATGAGAGGTGATATGAGGATTAATACCCCACTGAATGGTAGTACCAGTGATGAGAATAAACATGCTGTTGTACCAAAGGTACACCAAGAGCAAAGGCCACTACCTGAGGAGTAATGACATACTCTTCTCCCCTTATCCAACTCTTCACAAACTGAATGTTGGATGAAGTGGAGTGAACAAAGAGGTTCGAATAGAACTCTTTGATCAAAACAACCAGAGGAGGATGATCTACATCTAAAAGAGGCAACCAACCCCTACAATCAAAACTCCTACGAATCTCAGGATCAACCTCATCTAAAATCACTTTCCGCTCGGCCCACAACTTTCTATAGACATTCAGTTTCTCAAAGGTTTCCTGATTTTCCGGGCTAAGAAACCTATCACTCTGGAAAACAGGGGTAGAGGAGGTGGAGGTTTTCTTATGGGCTCTAGACTTCCTAACCATGATGCTAAGGGTAGGAAAGGAAAGACTAAAACAAAAACCAAAGAAAGAAAACAAAGAAAACTAAGGGCAGACTGCATCAAACAAGGTTAGAGATAAAACAACAATAGAAAATATCATTCTATATGATGCATGAACTGAATGAACAAATGATGCATGCTCTAATGCATTGAAAACAGTTCAATTATACTTTGGAAACCAACAATTGACTTGAACATAGAGTTTTAGTACAAAAACCCCAAATTTTGAAAAACCCAATTTCAAAAAGTAGCCCGAATTGAGCAATTAACCATCATACTAGTTAGGAAACATCATATAATGAATTAACCAATCAATTACACAAGTCAATTTTACCAATTACAGCCCAATTGAACAAAATCCCCAATTTCATGTAGTTTCAAGCCCTAGAATTTCAAATTGTTCTCAAATCACCAAATTAATCAAATTAATGCATGGGAAACATGTTTATAACATCTAAGAACAAAAACCCAGTGATCAATTTTGAAAGAAACCAACTCAAGAATCAAAAACCCCAAAAATCTATAGGTCTGAAAATTTCACCTAAAATGCATGAAAAATGTAAATAAAATGGAAAAAGAAGGGGTAATAATGTCTTACCAGCACTTGAAGACAAAAACCTTGAGAAGAATTAGGAAGAAAATGACAAAAAATTGACTTGGAGTGGATCGGTCAAAGAAGGAGAGAGAGAAAGCTTTTCGAAAAAGTATGAATAGTGTGATGAACACGTGAGAAAAGCCTTTTAAAAAACTCTCTGACCGATTTTCGATCGGTCAAAAAAATAGATTCGATTGGTCGAAAATCATATTGGATCAATCCAGCATCAATCAAGAACTGATCGAGCTAGACAGATTCAAACCTAATTTTTTATCGCATTTTGATCGGTCGAGCAACAGGTTCGATCGATCGAAAATCTGAGAAAAAAAGTTTTTTGAAAAACAGAGCATTTTAATGCAGAAACTCCTCAAAGCAAAATGTTATATGAATAAAATGCATGAGTATGAGATGAAAAGTTTTTCAAAAACACTTGAATTCAACCTAGATCTTCCAAAAACAAGATTTTCAATCAATTTGACTTCAAAGCTCAAACATTAAACATATTTTGCATTAAAATCAAGGAACTTTTAATCTTGGATGGCCACAACAAGTTCACACACAATATCATGTACTAAGTTTAGCAAAGAATAACTTGTGTAGTGTGTGCAACTAGTAAAAGCACGAGATACATGTGAGATGATAAGTAGATAGAAATCAATCACAATTTCTACAAAATTCATCACATAAGCGATCACCAAGCTCTCGACATCAATCTTGATCTTGATAACCCTAAGTATGTATGAAGGCAAACACCTCTAGATCTCACAAGAGATTCACATACATAGCATAACCACAACTAAAACGTGGCTAGGGTTTTTCTTTTTATACTTGAAGAAAAACATAAAACCCTACACGTCATATGGGCTTGGGCTGAGTTGGAAAATTGTGCAGAAAAACAATCTGCACGAGCTTCGATCGATCGAGTCTAATTTTCGATCGATCGAGCCTTGCAGAAATGTTAGGATTAGTGCCATCAAATCCTATTGTATGATGCTATGTATGATATTAAGTATGACATTATGTATGACTTAATATTGTGTTTAATAAAGTTATTTTATTATTATCTAAAATAATGGTAACATGAATATTCAGACATTATCATATAGTCCATGAGATGCATAGTATGTGATTTATGTGAAAAGTCACAGAAGATATAAATCACAAGTTCTTTGTAAACTCATAATTGTAATTCGTAGTCAGTGATGAAATTGGGCGTTTCATCTGCGAAGACTATAACATATCAACTAAGATGATTTGTCTTGATCATGAAAGTGGAGACTTCTAGTTGATATGTTTTAAGAGTTAAGACATATTGAACTGGACCGCTGTGAGATTTATTGTTCTCCTAACGACTGTCAATTGAATAATAAATCTCACGACTTCTATTTACATAAACTCTTAATCTTGAGAGAATAATGGACTTGATCATGAAATGTAAGTTGCTTTGATATATCAGGAGTAAGATCTAAAGTAACGATCAAAACCTCAGTATGTTGGGCAGCCATATTTAGTGTTAATGAAACATATATTCTCAAGATAGAATTCATAATCTCTTAGCGGAGATATAAAATATTCCCCTAAGATAAGTTTAATGGGTACGGTTATTCAAAGTGTTAGGCCTAACCACTTTAGTAAGAAATTACTAAAGTATATATTTATGGAATTGGATTTCATAAATATATGATGAATAACATAAAGGATTAAACCGGGTACTCAAGGATTAAGATATAGTAATCTACAAAGTGGCAGTCTACATTAATGACTTTGTATTACTACGAATATTTTATGAAGGGGTTGCATGTACAATAAAGTCTTGGGATATAATTTATTAATAAGGCCTAGAGTGCAATTATATTTATATAGTAGTATTAAATATAATTAATGGTAACTTTGGACTTGTCAAAAGTTGGCAGAAAAGCCCAAGGCCCATTGAAGCTAGTGTCTTATTTGTTCCCTTTTGGTCCTACTCCAAGCCACTTACTAAAGCCCAATTGGAAAAGCTCAAAAGGTTAGCCCAATTAGATAATCAGTTATAAGGAGAGAAACATACAGAATTTTGAGTAAGTTACATGAAATGGTTTGTATGTGAGTGTTGGACACTCTTGAATTCTCTTTTTGAACAAATTCATAGAAACTGATTGAGAGACCACACTTATTGGGCGTTAGTGGAATTGGAGTGAAGGTTAAAAGTGTTCTCAAGAGCTTGCAATCTTTGTTTTTGAAATTCACCACACCAAGGTACACTCTCTTGTTCTTATATTCTAAAATTTACATAGCACATGTTATCAATTGTGAATGAAGTAGATCCGTTAATTTTCCGCTGCGTATGTTTAGTATGCAATACAAACATGTATTTTTCCATCAAATGGTATCAGAGCTAGGTTCCGATCCTGGGACCTGTGGGTCTAATACCATTTGATGGAAAAATACATGTTTGTATTGCATACTAAACATACGCAGCGGAAAATTAATGGATCTACTTCATTCGCAATTGATAACATGTGCTATGTAAATTTTGGAATTAGAGATAATAGTTTCATGTTGTTAGAAGATTATGTATTTAATTTTCCATCATGGTTGTTGAAACTATAGTTTGATAAAAACTGATATTGATGTTATGATGTTGTTTAAATTTGAATTTAAGTATGTTAAATTGAACTTTAAGGCTATAGCATAAATGAAATTCAGTTTTTGATATCAATCTTTATCTATCATGTTCATATGATGCTTGTTTGTTCATGAAAAACCATAGAAAACTGCCTTAGAAAATTTCTGGAAATTCGAATTCACGAGTTTCGATCAATCGAAAATTGCTTTCGATTAATCGAGTGAAATAGGGGCCAATTTGATTAATTCGATTGATATTCGATTGCTAGTCGATCGATCGAATTTTATTTTTCAATCGATCGAACAGCGATCGAGTACCGATTGAGCCAGGCAGATTGTCAGGTTCGAATTTTTTAATTTTTTCTACCGATCAAGGGGCACATTCGATTGATCGAAAGAAGGAAATTCAGAATTTTTTCTAAGTTTTTTCACATGTATAAAGAGCAAGGTTTTGTGTAATTAGATTATGCATGTTTATAAATTAAAAACCTTTCTTTTAAAACATCTAGTGGGAGAGAGATACAAGGGTTGGATCTCACGGCCTCCATTGTCGGTTTATAGTAGTATGATTAAGCGCCTCGCCTTGGCGTATATGCCTTGCTCCCTTCGAAGGGTGTTTAATTCATGGTACTGCAGGTTAAACTTCTTAATGATGGATGATATGTGTTTTTACATTAAGAACGACCACGCTTCCGTGGAGTTACTTAATGACTCACATAGAATTCAATCAATGGTGTACACTAGACTAAGTTTAATGTTAACCTCCCTTCGGAGCTATGTCATTATTACTTAGAGGCTAAAGGAAAAACGGCAAATTATTTTTGTTTGGTAAGAGTTACCATGATATCATTAATAATGAGAATAATTCTCGCCTGATCATAGTGATTGGTATGACCTCGCTTCTGAGGAATATTAATTGTGGGATTGGGTTGTCGTTGCATATATTATATTATGGTTTTATTAAGGTTCCATATTATATGTTTATATGCTAAATAGATAATGTCTAGTTTACTAATTATATTCATGTTTATTATTTTCAGATTTTAACATGGCATCATTTAGCCCACTTGTAACCATTCTTAATCAAAACAAACTGACTGGATCCAACTATGTTGACTGGAAAAGAAATTTGGACATTGTTCTCACAGTTGAAGAGCACAAATATGTGCTTACTCAACCATGTCCTAGCTTTCCTTCATTAGATGCTCATCCTGAGAAAAAATAACGATATGATCGTTGGCAGAAATCTAATGAGATGGCCAAGTGCTACATCCTAGCATCTATCTCAAATGTTCTACAGCATCAAATGTAGGATGTAGAACTAGCTTCAGACATTATGCTAAGTCTGAAGGAGATGTTTGGTGAGCAAGGCCGTTTTACAAGGCAAGAGACCATGAGGCAAATTTATAATACCAAAATGGCTGAAGGCAGTTCAGTGAGAGAGCATTGTCTTACAATGATCTCTAATCTGAATACATTGGAAGTTTTAGGTGCCGATATTGATGGAGAATCCCAAGTGGATATGATACTCCAGTCACTACCGAAATCATTCAAGGAATTCAGACTCAATTACAATATGAACAAAAAGATTTATTCTTTGTCTGAATTAATGAATGAATTGGTGGTGGCGGAAGAAATTCTTGGTACTTCTAGTGTTGATGCCAATATGGTTGAAGCTTCTACTTTTCAACCTAAGTCGAAAGTCAAGGGTAAGAAGAAGAAGAAGAAGGACTTCACCAAGCAAGAGGGTAAACAAATTGCCTTAGGGGTTGCGGACAAAGGAAAGAAGATCAAAGGAAATATTTCCATTGTGGTGAGAAAGGAAATTGGAAGAGGAATTGTCCAAAATTCAGGACTGCCAATAATAAGGGTATGAATAGTTCATTCCTCCTTGAAATATGTTTAGTATAAAATCCCACAGATTCCTGGTGTGTGGATTTAGGTTGTACTAATCATATTTGCAATTCTTTGCAGGGGTTCCAGGAGACCAGAAAGCTTAATGAAGGGGAATTGTTTCTTACTTTGGTTGATGGGAGTAGGATTCCAGTTGTAGCTATTGGTGTTTTTAATTTATGTTTTGAGTCTAGAGTTTTAATATTGGAAGACTGTCTGTATGTACCTAATATTCGTAGGAATTTGATTTCTGCAACTTATTTAGGTAAACATGGATATTGTGCTATCCTTAAAGACAATGTTGTAATAAAGAAGGGTAAAATGTTTATTTGTTCTGGCAATATTATTGATAGTCTTTATATTTTAACTCCTGATAAGCATGAATTATATAATTCTGAATTAGATCATGACTCTCATATAAAATCATTAAAGAGAAAGTTTCCTTCTACTAATGATGCATATTTTTGGCACTTACTTTTGGGTTATATTAATCCAAACAGAATTCAAAGACTGATCAAAGATGGAATCTTAGAGCCATTGGACTTTGATGAATTTCCAGTTTGTGAATCTTGTTTGGAGGGCAAAATGACCAAACGGCCTTTTAATGCAAAAGGTAGAAGAGCCCAAGAGTTGCTTGAATTAGTTCATACTGATGTATGTAGTCCTATGTCAACCCAAGCAAAAGGAGGTTATGAGTACTTCATCACTTTTACCGATGATTACTCAAGATATGGTTATGTGTACCTAATGAAACAGAAGTCTGAAGCCTTTGAAAAGTTCAAAGAGTTTAGGGCTGAAGTTGAGAATCAATTAGGTAAACGCATAAAGGCTATTCGATTTGATCGTGGTGGCGAGTACCTTTTGGGGATTTCAAGTATTACTTAACTCAAAATGGGATTGTATCCCAATTGACTGCAACTGGAACTCCCCAATAAAATGGTGTAGCAGAAAGAAGGAATAGGACTCTTTTCGAAATGGTTAGGTCCATGATGAGTTACTCAACTTTACCAATTTCTTTTTGGGGTTATGCCTTAAATACAACAATATATCTTTTGAATTTAGTTCCATCAAAATATGTTCCCAAAACACCCATGGAATTGTGGAGTGGGCGTAAGCCTAGTATGAAATATCTCCATATTTGGGGTTGTCTAGCACATGTGTTAAAAGGGAAGCCTGATAAATTGGAATCAAAATCAGAAGTATGTTTGCTTGTGTTGGGAAATTTAAACCCCGGTTGATAGAATTAACAATTTTAAACCCAAGTTGTTAATTAGGTTTATTATGAATAAATCTTGTTAAAACAAACAAACATCAATATCATGTCAAAATCATGTAGCGGAAAAATAAATAAGACAAGATATGATGACCCAAGAAAACCAATGAAACAAACTAGTTTCATAGTAAAAAACCTGGGGGGAAACCTTCCCGAAAAGCAATCCACTATAATAAAGAGAAGTTTCAGATCTAGTACAAAACCTTTGTCCCTAGACTCTACAATCCCCGTAGATGAACTTACAGCAGAAACCTTCTACTGCTTCAGAACCTCTGAACTCTTCAATATATGAACGCCACCCTTTGATGCACAAATCCCAGTACGTGACTAACTAATTGCGCGGATCCCAATACACGACTTAATGTCACCAACTTGAAGAAGATTGTTGGCTGCAAAGTTCTTCACTTCATCAACAATGAAGATCAAGAAGCACTTGGTTACAAAACCCTAAGGCGCAAAAACACAGTAGCTTCTTTCAGAGAGAATAAGGCATCGGTCACCTTTTGCATATGTTCTCCTTGTATTCTTTTATGTGACGGCCTCTAAAATAAGCCTTATATAGGTCTAGGGTTGTGAAAAAAGAAACCCTACAAATACATGTCATCATGGGCTGAAAATCATATCTGAAAATCTAAAATTCGTAAGGCTCAGTAAATCTCGATCGATCAAGGAGGTGTCGAGCAGGTGTCGAGGATTAAAACATCAGACACAAGAGATGAGGCTCGATTGATCCACCAGGTGTCGAGAAGCTATCGAGGGGTCAGAAACTTTCTCAATCGATCAACCAGTTATCGAGAAGGTGTCGAGATTGCGATAAGAAACACCTTAAGTGGCTCGATAGATAGCCTAGCTGTCGAGAGGTGTCGAGCAGCTATCGAGCTTTAAAAAATCAGCACTTCTTCACTTGAATCTTGGACAGACTTGCATGGCTTCAACACTTGAACTTGAAACAAGGTTTCTTGAAGTATTGAATACATCCTAGATCTACCCAAACAAGTAAAGTGCGTTTTATCAAAGGATAAGCCAATTACATAAAATAGTGACATATGTTCCTAACAAGTGAAACACATATGTCCTAACAATCTCCCCTTTTGGCAATCCGTGACAAAACCACAACAAACAAATGAACATATGAGAGAAGTCATAAATCACTCAACTCATATTCACTTGTTGAATACAATAAAATCTATCCTAACACAAACTCTTGAAAAACTTTGCAAGAAGAGAGTTTATGGCAAGTAGACTTTGACAACCTGTATTTCTGAAACACTTTAAACAAAACTTATTAAGGCATCTTAGTGTGAAACAGAAATAATAGATTGCATACAAGTAGAAGAAACATGTGTATAAAGATAGAAAAGAAACAACACATGTAGAGATAGGTGAAGAAGAACATACATCATCATATATAAATCAAAGATATGCACAATATATATAAATATGGTCACAAAACCGGTGTACAAGAAGAAGGAGGTAAGCACTCCCCCTAACAAGATGAAACACATCTCCCCCTTACAAAGGAATGTATTTCTCCCCCTAACATGTAGAATCTTAAAAAGAAACCACATATTCTCCACAAATTCTCCCCCTTTTTGTCATGATTGACAAAGGATACAAGAAGCTAGAAATCTTCACCCGAGAAACATAAAGATGATCAAGGATGATCAAGGGGGGTACAAAGAATCCATAAAAGCGCATGGATGTAATGAAACAAGATGCTATGGATGACAAGATAATAAAAGGATGCAAAACATGTGAAAAAAAAATCTCTCAACAAGAAAAATGTTATGCACATAGATCCCAAAACACACATACACACACCAAACAAGTCTAACCAATTTTATATTTCAAAAATAAGTCAAGACAGTTTAGTGAGCATACATTAACACATGTAAAACCTTGTGATGGCCAAATCACATTGTACCTGCACATGTATCAAAAGTAGCAAAGAATATTGCGTGTTGTGTGTGAAAAACATCGCAAGATTGCAAATGTGTCAACATGTTATGACAATTTGAGATATGAGTAAATCACTTTAACTCACACACAATCATAACTGTTTGATGGGGATTATCACCTTCGAGGTACATCCTATAACTCCCACATCTCCTAGAAAACACGCTTGCAATCATATTTAAAGCATTTTTGATCTTTTTGCTTTTGATTTTTCTTTGCATATTTTTCTTTTAAGCAAATTATGCATGGGCATATACTAGAGAGAAAAGAAATACCCAATTATGTTAAGCATTTGACATTCCAATTTTGCTATGCCGAAGCACACAAATGTCATTCATGATTGGCGGGTAACAGTGGTGAGATGGTTATTTATGCCTTTCTCTTAGAATTTTCTAATCATTCCCGTCAAAAAGAGTGATACGAGTGTTAAGTATAAGAGATAACTTAATCTAACTCATCACAAACAAGAGCCACAAAGTTCACTTGCTTAGTTGTGCATAGAGATGCTCATCTAAGTTACAAGAGATACAAAGTTTAGAAAACTTTGTTTTAATGGCCATCCAAGGTACACAAGTACCAATGTACACAAAACACACACTGTTTTTGTATTTTTCTGATTTTTTCTTTTTATTTTTATTTTGAAAACAAAAGAAAATAAAAACTAAACAACCAAACAAAAATAGACAAACAATATGAAAGCAAAAAGAAAGATGCATATGCATGAAGGCATAATAGAAAGGTGCAGATGCATGAAAGCATGATTCCAAAAACAGATAAGAAATTAAGCAAAGAGAGTCCTACTATAGATAGAAAGAATTAAAGCAGAGGACAAACAAAAAAGACAATTAAGTATTAGGCTCCTTTCTCACCCACACAGCACGAGTCTTTGGCCATGAAGATGAAAAGGCACGTGTCCTAGTATGTCTACTAAAGGACATAAAAAAATTAGAATTCTCCTAAAATTGAGTTAAAAAGTTCAAGACTTTTAATAACTCTCCAAACAAAGGTGTAGGTCCTTGAGAGGAAACTTGTGACCGTTTGGACAATTACTTATGAGGATACAACTTAAAGCAATTAGGACGAATGTGTCCAGAAACACCACAATGGTGACAAACATGAGTAGTTTTCGAACTACTATGCTTCTCAGAAGGAGGTCTAACCTTAGAGGTTGACAGAGACCTCAACTTAGGACAGTTTGGCCTAATATGACCAACAATATGACATTGATGACAAATGGGGACAAAAACAGATTTTTCTTTCATCCTAGGAGGAGTTTTAGACATAAGTTTAGAAACTTCAGCATTAACATCATAATTTTTACCTTTGTCTATCCTAGTAATATTAGCCTTCAACTCTTCATTATTCTTTTTAAATGGAGGAATATAAAAATTTTTTTCTTTTGAGTTAGACCCAACAACAAGTTTGGCACTAGTTAATTTTTCAACTTCAATTTTAAATTTGACTAGTTGCTCTACCAAACTACTAATTTTGTCCACCTGAGATGAAATTTGATTTTTAAAATTCTTATTCAAATTATTGGCTTCATCCAATTTTGCAATCAAATCATCTTTTTCAACCTTGACCTTTTTAAATTTAGCTTTTAATTTTGTAGAACATTCAAGAGATTTCATACAAAAATTATAAAGCTTGCAATAGGCATCTTGAACATCATCATCATCATTCAACACAAGATCATGCAAATCAAAACAATCAAGAGTCTCCATGACAACAGGGGTCAAGGATCACACTCAGGAAATTAATCCAATCAGAGTGTACCCACTCTGATACCACTTGTTGGGAAATTTAGACCCCGGTTGATAGAATTAACAAGTTTTAAACCCAAGTTGTTAATTAGGTTTATTATGAATAAATCTTGTTAAAACAAACAAACATCAATATCATGTCAAAATCATGCAGCGGAAAAATAAATAAGACAAGATATGATGACCCAGGAAAACCAATGAAACAAACTAGTTTCACAGTAAAAAACCTGGGGGGAAACCTTCCCGAAAAGCAATCCACAATAGTAAAGAGAAGTTTCAGATCTAGTACAAAACCTTTGTCCCTAGACTTTACAATCCCCGTAGATGAACTTACAGCAGAAACCTTCTACCGCTTCAGAACCTCTGAACTCTTCAATATATGAACGCCACCCTTTGATGCACGAATCCCAGTACGTGACTAACCAATTGCACGGATCCCAGTACGCGACTTAATATCACCAACTTGAAGAAGATTGTTGGCTGCAAAGTTCTTCACTTCATCAACAATGAAGATCAAGAAGCACTTGGTTACAAAACCCTAAGGCGCAAAAACGCAGTAGCTTCTTTCAGAGAGAATAAAGCATCGGTCACCTTTTGCATATGTTCTTCTTGTATTCTCTTATGTGACGACCTCTAAAATAAGTTTTATATAGGTCTAGGATTGTGAAAAAAGAAACCCTACACATACATGTCATCATCGGCTGAAAATCAAATCTAAAAATCTAAAATTCGTAAGGCTTAGTAAATCTCAATCGATCGAGGAGGTTTCGAGTAGGTGTCGAGGATTAAAACATCAGACACAAAAGATGAGGCTCAATCGATCCACCAGGTGTCGAGAAGCTATTGAGGGGTTAGAAACTTTCTCGATCGATCGACCAGCTATCGAGAAATTGTCGAGATTGCGATAAGAAACACCTTAAGAGGCTCGATAGATAGCCTAGCTATCGAGAAGTGTCGAGCAGCTATCGAGCTTTAAAAAATCAGCACTTCTTCACTTGAATCTTGGACAGACTTGCATGGTTTCAACACTTGAACTTGAAACAAGGTTTCTTGAAGTATTGAACACATCCTAGATCTACCCAAATACAAGTAAAGTGCGTTTTGTCAAAAGATAAGCCAATTACATAAAATAGTGACGTATGTTCCTAACAAGTGAAACATATATGTCCTAACAGCTTGTGGGTTATTCAAAAGAAACTAGGGGTTATTTATTCTATAGTCGTAAAGATAACAAAGTAGTACAAATGCTAAATTCTTGAAAAATGACTATATGAATAATTTTACTCCTAAAAGTAGAGTTGTTTTGGTTGAAATGAATGAATCTGTAAATGAACAACCAATGGATGAAACTAAGGATGATGTGGTTGTATTAGATACACCGCAAGATATTACTCTTGAGATGACTAGTACACAGGTGCCTCGTCGTAGTGGGAGAATTGTTCGGCCTCCTATAAGATTTATAGGTTTGGGAGAAACTTATGTAGCTATCTTAGAAGAGGCTGAATCGGATCCCTACACTTATAAGGAGGCAATGAATGATATAGATGCACATCATTGGGTCAAAGTTATGAAATCTGAATTAGATTCAATGTATTCTAATCATGTTTGGGATCTTGTAAAGGCGCCTAACGGCATTAAACCTATTGGTTGTAAATGGGCTTACAAGAGGAAGAGAGGGATAGATGGAAAGGTTGAAACCTTCAAAGTAAAGCTAGTGGCGAAAGGGTATACTCAAAAAGAAGGTATTGATTATGAGGAAACCTTTTCACTAGTAGCAATGATTAAATCTATCAGAATTCTCTTATCCATTGCTGCTCATTATGATTATGAGATTTGACAGATGGATGTCAAGACTGCATTTCTCAATGGCAATCTTGAAGAAGGAATCTATATGTTGCAATTGGAAGGTTTCATAGCAAAGAACCAAGAGCATGGAATGCAAGTTGAAAAGGTCCATTTATGGACTTAAGCAAGCCTCTAGGTCATGGAACATCAAATTTGATCAAGCAATCAAGTCATTTGGTTTTGAACAAAATCTTGATGAACCATGTGTGTACAAAAGACATCAAGATAAAGTAATAATATTTCTAGTGCTTTATGTTGATGATATTCTACTCATTGGAAATGATGTAGGGGTAATGTCATCAGTAAAGGTTTGGTTTTCAAGCCAATTTGATATGAAGGACTTGGGTGAGGCTAACTTTATTCTAGGGATCAAGCTTTGGCGAGTTCGCAAGAATAATATGTTAGGCTTATCACAAATTGGATATATAGATAAGGTTCTAAAACGGTTTAGCATGCAAAACTCCAAGAAAGGATTACTTCCTTTCAGACATGAAGTTCCTCTGTCTGATGACCAAAGGCCTAAGACTCAAGAGGAAGTACATATGATGAGACAAGTTCTTTATGCTTCTGCAGTGGGAAGTCTCATGTATGCCATGTTTTGTACTAGACCAGATATCTGCTATTTAGTTGGCATGGTCAGCCGATATCAATCAAATCCAGGACCAAAACATTGGCAAGCTGTAAAACATATTCTCAAGTATCAACTAGAACGAGAGATTATATGCTTGTTTACCGGTGTGAGGATTTGATTCCCATTGGCTATACAGATTCAGACTTTCAATTGGATCTAGATTTCAGAAAATCTACATTAGGATGTGTATTCACCTTGGGAGGTGGAGCCATAAGTTGGAGGAGTATTAAGCAATCTTGTATTGAAGACTCCACCATGGAAGCTGAGTATGTTGCTGCTTCTGAAGTAGCAAAAGAAGCTGTTTGGCTCAAGAAATTCATTTCTGACCTTGGTGTAATGAGAATGGAGTAAGTTCCAATTACATTGTTTTGTGACAATAGTGGAGCAGTTGCATAATCTAAAGATCCAAGGAATCACAAGAAAGAAAAGCACATTGAGAGGAAGTACCATATCATTCGAGATATTGTTGCTCGTGGAGATGTGGTGGTAGCAAAGATTGAAAGTGCAAATAATTTAGCAGATCCATTTACCAAAGTCTTGCTTCAAAGGACTTTCGAGTCACATTTGGAGGGAATGAGAGTTAGATTTGTGCACAATAGTCTTTAGGGCAAGTGGAAGATTGTTAGGATTAATGCCTTAAATCCTATTGTATGATGCTATGTATGATATTAAGTATAACATTATGTATGACTTAATATTGTGTTTAATAATGTTGTTTTATTATTATTTAAAATAATGGTAACATGAATATTCAGACATTATCATATAGTCCATAAGATGCATAGTATGTGATTTTTGTAAAAAGTCACAGAATATATAAATCACAAGTTCTTTGTAAATTCAGAATTGTAGTTCGTAGTCGGTGATAAAATTGGGCGTTTCATCTACGAAGACTATAACATATCAACTAAGATGATTTGTCTTGATCATAAAAGTTGAGACTTCTAGTTGATATGTTGATATGTTTTAAGAGTTAAGACATATTGAACTGGACCGCTGTGAGATTTATTATTCTCCTAACGACTGTCAATTGAATAATAAATCTCACAACTTCTATTTACATGAACTCTTAATCCTGAGAGAATAATGGACCTGATCATGAAATGTAGGTTGCTTTGATATATCAGGAGTGAGATCTAAAGTAACGGTCAAAATCTCAGTATGTTGGGCAGTCACATTTAGTGTTAATGGAACATATATTCTCAAGATGGAATTCATAATCTCTTAGCGGAGATATAAAATATTCCCTTAAGATAAGTTTAATGGGTACGGTTATTCAGAGTGTTAGGCCTAACCACTTTAGTAAGAAATTACTAAAGTATATATTTATGGAATTGGATTTCATAAATATATGATGAATAACATAAATGATTAAACCGGGTACTCAAGGATTAAGATATAGTTATCTACAAAGTGGCAGTCTACATTAATGAATTTGTATTACTACGAATATTTTATGAAAGGGTTGCATGTACAATAAAGTCTTGAGATATAATTTATTAATAAGGCCTAGAGTGCAATTATATTTATATAGTGGTATTAAATATAATTAATGGTAACTTTGGACTTGTCAAAAGTTGACAGAAAAGCTCAAGGCCCATTGGAGTTAGTGTCTTATTTGTTCCCTTTTGGTCCCACTCCAAGCCACTTACTAAAGCCCAATTGGAAAAACCCAAAAGGCTAGCCCAATTAGATAATCAGTTATAAGAAGAGAAACATACAGAATTTTGAGTAAGTTACATGAAATGGTTTGTATGTGAGTGTTGGACACTCTTGAATTCTCTTTTTGAACAAATTCATAGAAACTGATTGAGAGACCACACTTCTTGGGCGTCAGTGGAATTGGAGTGAAGGTTAAAAGTATTCTTAAGAATTTGCAATCTTTGTTTTTGAAATTCACCACACCAAGGTACACTCTCTTGTTCTTATATTCTGAAATTTACATAGCACATGTTATCAATTGCGAATGAAGTAGATCCGTTAATTTTCCGCTGCGTATGTTTAGTATACAATACAAACATGTATTTTTCCATCAAGAAATTGAATAGTAATTTCCTACAGTTACTCAGTTCCAACTTTACACATACACACACTTTGAGCAGCCTAAATCCAGACTAAACGTTTTGATCATGGTTTGCCAACATATACATATTAAAGTTCTAATACTTTAGTTCCTAATTTCTTAGAATCTAACAAATTTGCTACAGTCAATTGGTATTTATACCAGTTTACTGTAATTACAAAAAAATTAGTTTTAACTTCTCCAATAACACATGTTTTTTTGGTTCTTTGGTGATAAAATAGTTTCTTTTTTGTACTAAAATACAATTACCATTGTGAATGCTTTTATTCTCCAACAACAATCCAAGTTTCATGCATAAACCAACTGAAATTACCTATCCTCTGAGCATCAACAGCCATTAGATTGATGATCTCTACACTGGTGTGGCCCCGCTTTGACTAGCATGAAAGGGTCATCTCTTTATTATAGATCATTGTAACCAATACTAACTGGATCCTAATTCTAATCTGCTGCACCCTAAAGGATTTATGCTTCTGTGTGAGGCATTCCACAAGTTTTGCAGCAGAAAAGATTGAAACCAGAACATAGCCTTCATTTTGGCCAAACTCCCACCGTCCATTGAGGTATTGAACAAAAGTGTAGATCAAATATGGTCCAACATATGAAGCCACTGTTGTATATATAGGTATATACAAAGATAGGTTGTAATAATGATGTTTGAGTTTGGAGAATATGGTTTCATAAAGTGAAAATTCAAGTGCTGGAATTTTTTAAGTGAAAATCCTTTTCATGAAACATACGTGCCTTTTCATGAATAGAGGCTTATGTTCACTTGAAAAATAACTAACTCTTCATATGTGCCTTTTCATGAAACATAACCCTATAGGTATAAATAGAGGCTTATGTTCACTTGAAAAATAACTAACTCTACAAAAAAGTAAGTTTGAGAGAGACACAAAAAATCCTGTGGTCATTCTCCAAAATTGCTATCTGTAGAAGCCAACATCTTGGTTGTATCCTGGAGACAAATTTACAATAACCCTTTATCAACAAATGTGTGGGGGGCAAATATTATCTAAGGAAAACGATATAGTGCCTCCAAGTTATCTATTTTCTGTTTATCTTTTGTGTTAACCTTGTTCTTCCATTATTACTTTGTGTAATATCCCTAACAATCTTAGACAATATTTGACTACAAGACAAGGAGTAAATGATGGTACAACTTTGAAGATGTTGAACTATGGTTTAGTGAAATTAGATCGCTTTGATGGAACCAATTTTACACGGTAGAAAGAGCAATTGGCTTGGATTTGAAGAGTTCTTCAAATGATGAATCGATCATAAAGAAGATTTAATTGAATAAGGCTTAAAGAAACAAGTTTCTTTGTTGGTAAGACAAGGAGATGATTCTTTCACATTGTGAATGCATTAAAAGCCATGTTCATAGTTTGAACATTGAAGGTACAAATTTCTAATTCATGGGAAATTTGAATTTCAAATTAATTGATGAGTTTCTTTGTTAGAATATTTGCATGTGTTGCAAATTTATTTGAATTGAGATATAAAAATGAAATTTTAACATGTTTAAATGTTATAAAGTGAAGAAGAAAATCTAAAGGATGTGAATTTAAACTCTTAAAGTGATAGAGTATATGAATATTTTCCTAAGTGATTTTCTAAACTATATGAAGACATTAAGAAACATGTCAGAAGATCTCACTTTAGATCAATTCAAACCACATTACTGAATTGAAGAGGAAAGTCTGGTTAGAGGTGTATCTAACACCGATTCTAAAGTGAATGTAAGCAATGTTAAAATTGGAAGTTCTAGAAAGAACAATAAACACTTGAATGTGAATAAGAGTGTGAATGGTTTTAGAAGAACAACTCTAAGGATCCCAACAATGACAAGTAGAATGTCATGTTTCCTTTGTGGAAAGAAAGACCATTACAATTGAGAATGTAAGTTCTTAAAGAATAAAAAGGATGAATATGGAAGTGCCAATGAGGCAATTGTCATGAAGGACATTATTACTATGGTGAGTGATGTATGTAATAAAGATCACTATATTTCATATGGCTGTAATTACAAATCCGTCCGATTGATGTTTTGATTTAGGTGCAATGTTGCATGTGTGTAACTACAAGGCACAATTCAAAACTTATGAGGAGTCTTCCATAGAACTAGAGGTGCTTGTGGACATCCATAGTAAGGCAAAAGTTCATGGAAAGTGCATTGTTGAAGTGAAATTGAGTTTTGGCAAGAAGTTCTCTTGACCAATGCTATATTTTCATGTACCTAATATCAAGAAAAGCCAATTTGTTATTTAAGAATGGTCTTGTCCAAGAATGGTCTTGTCAAAGCATGATATAATTTATATAAGCATGATGATTTGAATTGAATGGTGTATTACCTAGAAATGATGAATATTTCTAAATGTATATTATTCTTTGTGAGAAACATGTCATAATACACCAAAGTGCTCCCTTATTCACCCTAATAAAATGGTTTGGTCAAAAGAGAGAACTCTATTTAATATGGTGAATGCCATAAACTTGAGTGCAATCAACTAAGTTCCTATCTAATTAATGGGAAGAAGCTTTGCTTAGTATATGCTATGTGCATAATAGAGTTCTATGTATTTCATATGTGTTATGAAATGAGAATGTGACCAAATGCTTATCATTTTAAACTGTAGGGGTGTTTAATCTTTTATAAATGATAGACCAAGGAGGACTAATTAGTCAAAGAGCTATATAAAGTGTATATGTAGGTTTTGAGTAAATTCTATGATATGTATTTTATTAGACTTAATGTCTAATATAAGATTGAAATAAAAGGATATTGAATTTATTGAGTTTAAATTCAAAGATGATTTCAAGGATACCCTGATACCTACTTAAACACGAGTAATTGACTCTAATATTAAATATCACATTAAGTGATATTAAAGATTTAAATGTGGTTCACTAAGTGAACAAAGGTGGAGTCAAAGTGTGAGAAATAAAAAGGATTTTAATCCAAATTTTTATTTCATGTAAAACTCTTGTTTACCTTGTTAAAGATAATAAAAGTGTAGTCCTAATTAAATACTCATAGTATTCTTTGAGAGAAGTGATCCTAAAGTTTGAGAAAGTTTTGTGCTTCTAAAAGATGTAGCTTTCTATTGTAAAAACTATTAATGATGAGATAGACTCGATATTATTTAATAATAATTGAGTCTTAATGGATCTACCTCTAGTTTCTAAACCAATCGGTTGTGAGTGGGTATTGAATAAATTATAAAATCTTTTGGTCTAAGGATAAAAGTAAAAGGTTTGAAACAAAGGGAAAAAGATAGATTTTTGATATCTATACACTAGTAACTATTTGTGTTATTAGTTTGATATCTTTAAAACCATTCATATAATTTTAAGGAAATTCATTATATTATATTATTACATTTTGATATATGTAATTATAGTGTGTGTATATATGTGAATTTTGGAATGGTTGAGAACCCAAATTGTGGGGTTTAGAAACTCAAATTGTGGGATTATGATATCCAAGAAAGTGTGGGGGTATAACCCTTAAACGTGTCATGGACTCATAAGAATGCTAATGTGCATCAAAGATGTGCTTGATAAAGGTATTGAGAATTAATATTGAGGGATGTTAAATTCATTGTGATTAAATTCTGCCATGTGTGGTAGATGTCTCGAGTTTAAACAAGCACATATTGTGATCCTATTTTGAAAGTACCTCTTTGTGAAATAAAGAGAGTACAAGTGAGTTCATTAATTGAACATTCAAGGATC
>JARYZH020001846.1:0-21658 GCA_030021035.2 Notholithocarpus densiflorus | reverse complement strand
CCCCCAAAAAAAAGAAAAAAAAAAAACCACCCACAGTTTCTTCTTTTGGAAGTTACAATTTGGCAAGGTCATTATTGGAAAAGAAACCCCTCCCATGCTTATCATGTGTGCCAAATATCATGAGAATTAGATGTTTCTACCCCACATGATCCATATAATTGTTTTATTTTTAATAATGAATTAAAATTAGAATGCTAATTTGGATTGCTATGTGGACAAGACGGCTATCAATCTCCAACAAACGTGATAATTGGCAAGCATGAAACGTGAGAAAAGAACTTGTCGGTAGCTTTTGTTATTATGCAAATTTTGCTGAGGGGTGTAAGAATGCAATTCATGCAGGTAGTGCATGTCTTGGATTAGGACAATGTTATATACCTTACTGAGGTGGAAAAATGATATTACATTTCTTTCCTTTAAGATACCAAATTTATAATCTAAAAGGTCCATGAAAATAAGAAGTTCTAACCTGAAGTTTATGTATTGCAGGTTGCTCGTAGTGGTCATACTGTGGTAAGGGCAAGCTCTGTTTTACTCCTATTTGGGGGTGAAGATGCTAAAAAGAGGAAACTAAATGATCTACACATGTTTGATTTGAAATCTTTGACATGGCTTCCTCTTCATTACACGTGAGTAGGTTCTAGCGTACTTTGTGAAATTTGTTGATACTATTTTGTACACAAGCTCCAAGTTTAGTACTTGTCCTTTGTCATGGAGAATTCTGGTTGCTTTTCTTGTTGCCATATCCCTTGATTTAGGAGCGAAGGGTTTTTCTTATTCTTTTTAATTGTACGTACAGAGGAACAGGGCCATCTCCAAGATCTAACCATGTGGCAACTCTTTATGATGATAAAACTCTTTTTTTATTTGGAGGAGCATCGAAGTCCAAGACTTTGAATGACTTGTACTCTTTTGACTTTGAAACGGTATGTGGAACATCTCATCTTTTTTTTTTAATGGATTATGTGAGTGAGTAATTTCATCTCTCATAGAAGCAAGCCAAAAATTCTTTAGATTTGACATTTTGATAATTAGATCTTCTTTCTCAGATGGTATGGTCAAGGATAAAGATACGCGGTTTCCATCCATCACCAAGGGCTGGTTCCTGTGGAGTCCTGTGTGGAACTAAATGGTATATAGCGGGGGGTGGAAGCAGGAAAAAACGTATGCCTTATGAGCTTAGAAGCATTGTTAGAATATTTTGACCCTTTTCTCTCATTTGGTCACTTAAAAAGCATGTGGACCTTTCTCTCATGTTGCAACCATGAATTGATTGAACTTGTTGCTCATTATAGTATTATGTTAGGTTTGATGCAAGAAGTAGCTTTTGCTCCTCCTTTTGTTCCCCTCTAATAGATCTTCAAGGGTCTTCATGCCTCTGATATCCTTGCTTTCACATCATTCACTCTTGGATAGACAATCCTGACCTATCTACTTTAGGATGTTCCTGCCATATGTTTCAGTGTTTCTTATTCTTTTCTTGGCTTGTTTTATACACAAAGAGTCGCAATGGTTCTAAACTCTGGAGCATGGTGATGATTTAAATCATATAAGTTGCCACCTATACTATAATGTAGGAAGGCTATCAAAATCAACCTGATTTTGGTTCTGAGAAAGCATTTGATGATTTAGGAAAAAAGAAAGAGAAACGAGAGGAAGATTGAAAGGGTTGGCTTTCAACTCCTTTGATTCCCATGATTTGAAGAAGTTTATATTTGTAAAATTTGTGTACATTCAGACCCTGTCTAACTGCTATTGATGTTGTTTTCACCTTCATAACTAAGTCCTCTATCCTCGTGTTAAGATCTTCAATGTCTCACTGGCCTGGGAGTTGAGTTCTGATGTGGATCAAATGCAGTGCAGCTTTGAGCAATTTTTCTCTAGTTTCAATAATTTTTTTTTGACATTCATTTATGAACTTTTTATTCCTAATTATTCCAGGACATGTGGAGACTTTGATCTTTGACGTTTTAAAGGTTGAGTGGTCTGTGGCTGTTGCATCACTGCCATCTTCCATCACCACCAACAAGGTGAGTCATATAGATTTTGTTCTTTGCATTATCAAGTATTGCAAATCTTTTTAATGCTAGCCTCATGCCATATGATGTGCCAAAATTATGCATCAATTTATTTTTTTGATCTCTATAAAAGTAATACACTTTTTAATGGCCATAAATCCATGAGCTTTCTATTTTATCCTTGAAGGCTTGAACTTATCTGTTGGTTCTTTGATTACTATCTCAAATCAGTCAAAACTTATCATCCATTTTTGCTGTTAGTTTAACCTTGGAATTAAAAGCTAATATTCTGGCTTTTAGCTTTAGGATGGGAAGTCCATATTGATGCCACACCCTCGTGGTAAGCTGATGCCATCTCAAATTGTGCATAGCCTTTGTATGGCTCTCACTTTCGCTATTGAGCTTAAGGGAATACCGCATAAAGATGACATTTGAGCTTATGGGTTGCCTGAGCCAATGTAATTAGTTCATAATTGCTATGATATTTGTTATATGATATCATTTTGAGTTGATGTGTCTAGTGTTAGTTGCATTCTTCTTGGCAAGATGAAATTATTTGTCTAAAGATTGTCGTATTCTCAGGGTTTCAGCCTAGTTCTTGTACAGCACAAGGAAAAGGATTTTCTTGTTGCCTTTGGGGGATCCAAAAAGGAGCCGTCAAATCAGGTTGGATATAGAAATCGTGTATTTGCACATTTGTTGACTTGCATTCGATCATTGACTTCCTTTATTTTCTAACCATATGTTGTTTTGTTGCAGGTTGAGGTCCTACTAATGGAAAAGAGTGAATCATCCATGAGACAAAGATCTACCCCTGGAAAAGGTACAGAAGCTCTGCTATTTGAGAAACGCTTATCGTCCACAGGATTGGCTGCTCACCTTAGTAATGATTCTTCCCAACGTTCTGTTGATTCTGTTGCTCGACAAAATCTAGCATCGGCCATTGAACAACATGGTTCAGGAAGAAAATCTTTGTCAGAGTCAATTGTTGATCCAAACTCTGTTCCTGGCAATGTTTCACTTCGCAAGCAATTTCATAATGAGGAAGAATACAAAATGCCTGCTAAGATGGCAAATGGATCAGAAGATGACAATTCTTCCTTACAGGTAGACTGAGAAGTTTCCAATTATTTACTATGTCAATCTTCTTTTATTAAAGTTATTTGAGATATAGACATGCAGATTCATTTTGGATGAATTGAAAACCTCTAATTTTAATTTTGGGTAGTTTCTCGTAGATTGTTGTTGACTGTGGGTCCAATTGGGAGCCTGCTTTATCCAAAAGAAAGATATTTTCCCTCCCAACAGTAATTAACTTACAAAATGGAAATTTTGTATCTTTGATCTTGATCATCTATTCTGTGATGGGTTTCTTCTAATCTCAACCCATGACTGCCACAATATAGCATAGTATTCCAGTGGTAATAAATAAGCTGGGATGTTCTTGATTAAAAAGAAAAGGAAGGGGGGGGGGGTGTTTGATAACTAAGTTTGATGCCATGCTCTACTCTTGGAATTTCCTAAGATTTTAATGTGAAATTCATTTAATATTGCATTTTGTGTTAATCTCAGGCAACAGAACAAAGAATTAATCGATCTAATATGGGAATTCAGACTAACATAACTGGAGGCAAACTCAATGCAGAGGAAGCCTCTTTGTATGAATCTGATAATGCATTTACTCATAACCACAGAATTGGAAATGTTCCAGTTGAATTTGAGGATGTGGTATTCCCAGAAAGTGATATCAAATCTGGAGTGTTTTCAACTTCTTCAAGTGTATATCAATTTTACGAATTAAATATGGCTACCTTAATAAGGAAGAATGGAATGCTAGAAGGACAGTTGGCAGCTGCAGTGGCAAGCCGAGAAGCTGCAGAAAGGAATTTATCATCTGTTCTCAAAAGCAGACAGGAGATAGAGAAAAAATTGGCAGACACTGTGAAGGGGATGGAGTTACTAAAAGAGAAGCTGGCTGGTGTAGAGTTGGCACAAGAAGACGCTAACAGCCTATCAAATATAGTCCACTCTGACAATATAAGGCTTGAACATGATGTGGCTTTCCTGAAGGCAGTCTTGGACGATACTCAGAAGGTAAATGCATACAGTAATACTAACCCACCTTTCCCAAAAAAAAAAAAAAAATGCAGCCATTTTGTATTATGAATGGTTACATCAATTATAGCATTTTGCTGATTTTTGAAATCTTTTGTAGGAGCTGCACTCAACTAGAGGAGTTCTTGCAGGAGAAAGGGCAAGGGCCTTCCAACTACAGGTATGGCTTTGAACGAAATGTACTAGTAGCCACAAAAAGGCGAAAGAGGGATAATTATCTGCTATTGCTGCTACATGGCATAGCCATCTTTTTACCATTCTTCTTCTCTTTTATGATTTATATATACCCTTTTATAAAAGGGTTGTCAGGTGGATGTTTTGACATTGTAGGTGATTGATCCATTAGACTAACTTGTTTATAAATTAGTAGAAGTGGTAAAAAATGATATGATTAAAGAAATAGCAGAGAGTATGACTCCGGATAGAATAGAATGATAAAAAAGAATATATGTGGCTGATCCTGATTAGTCTATTGAGAATTCATAGTTGATCCCAAAGGTTTGGGACTAAAAGACTAGGTGGTGATGGTTATTATTGTTGTTATGAGGTAAAGCCTGTGGCTGTGAAAGGACAATGGCATGTGAGTCTCAAACATCTCAAACAAACTATCTTCATATCTTTGCAGCTATGTTATTAAACGAGCGTATCCGTCTTAATATTTATCCTATTTTCCCTTCCTGAGTTTATTTAGGCCACCATTGCCTCATGTTGTTATGCAGGTCGAAGTTTTTCATCTCAAACAAAGATTGCAATCTATGGAGAACAGAGCGCCCACCCCGAGGAAACCTTTCAATGTGTAGTGTGGAGAATGGAGAACAAATCTGAATGATCAAGGTCATCCATCAACAGTGAGTACAGGCTGTCTTATGGAAAACCATGGGGGCAGGCAATATAAGATAACCATGGTGGGAATCGTTGGACAAAACCCAGAACTATCTAGCCTGTAAATCCACCTCAATTGTCCAACTGGAAGCAATAATCTACATTTTCAAGCTTAGCATTAGAGAATTTTAGTAATTCAGTTCTGTACATATGTGAAGCTAATGTGACTTGGGAACGTATGTTTTGTTGTAATATTTTGTACGTCTTTTATAATAGCTAAAGAAAACACTTCCACTGTTCTGTTTTGCTTGACTGCCATACTTGCCTCTTTATTGGAAGACCAATTAACGGCCAAAAAGAAGTTAATCTTGCTTTTGTGTGCTGACCATTCCTGTACATTGCGACCTTTATGTATTAAAAATTTGAAATTATGAGAAAGGGCTTCCATTTTTTTTTAATAACATAGGAAATCTTTGTTTAGAAGAGTCCTTGGACTCGTCTTTAGCCAGTAAAACTTAAGGGCAGTTGATTCCATCCGTCAGAACTAGCTGCCGGGTAATATATGAACATTCATCCTCAATAGGCTTCTACCAAGTTTCGCAATCCAAACAGGCTTCTACTAAGTCTGATGCCAAGCGATACACCTGTAATTACAGATTAACATAATTCAAGGCAAGCTTAATGGAACCCCATTAATATGTGAGTATTGGTAATTCCTACTTCTTAGTAAGATGCGAGAGTGAAGCCTTTCTACGAAGGATTATCTAAGGCATCCTCCTAATGAGCAAACCACCCATATTGCCAGAAATTCAAATGGCATAATCTGCTCTTCTTTATTAGGGTTCGAATACCCTTATTTTACAAGTGTACCTGTGAGAATTGAAAACCATCGACAAATGTAAAAATTTTACTCTCTTCAGTGAATGACAAGCATGTAAAAGACAAAATTTTGTCTTCAAACGCAAGTACTACTGCCCTATTTTGGACTTTGCTTCAACTGGGTTTCTATGTCGAGAGCCCAAAATCTTATCATGCTACAACCATCGTAAGGAACCACAATCCACCACATAATAAGTCCGAGAGCATATTGATTTTTTATTATTTATTTTTGGCTGAATAAAGAGAAAATATAATATGTGTCTAAGACAACTGGATATATCAGTGTAAGAATCGTCTTGTCAATTTGACTTGTACAATCCACATTTGGTAAAGAAAGTAATTCCATTAAAATTACACAGCATATTATGTACATTCTAATTTAAAAACCCAAAAAACCTTTCGAAAAAGGGGCTTCACACACTATACACACATCCACACTTGTTTTTTATTGAAATTGTGACTTCAAGTGTGTTAGTGTGTGTAATCACATTGCATCAGTGAAGGATGATGTGGGTAATTGGCTGACGGAGGATAGGCAGGTCATGGAGTTTTTTAGAAGTGGATTTGTGGAGCTGTATACCACTTCCCATTTAAGTGCCCCTCGGGTTGCTAGTTTTAGTGATCAATGGCGCGCTCAGCTCTCTGAGGAAGATAAAAGTGGCCTTGAAGATTTGGTTAGTCCGGAGGAGATCAAGTGTGTTCTTTGGTCAATGAAACCCCATAAAGCCCCAAGCCCTGATGGGCTGCATGCAGGTTTCTTTCAACGCTTTTGGCTTACTGTAGGTGCTTCAGTTACGGAGGAAGTGTTGAAAGCTTTTGCTGATAGGTGAAAACCCGATTATCTGAACAAAACCCACATTGTCCTCATTCCCAAGATTCAAGGGCCTGAAACCATTGCAAATTACAAACCCATTAGCTTGTGTAATTCGGTATATAAGATCATTTCCAAAGTTATTGTCGCTCGCATTAGACCTCATTTGGATAGGTTAATTTCTCCCTATCAAGCGGCTTTTGTTCCGGGAAGGAAGGGGGTGGACAACTTCATTATTGTCCAAGAATTGGTTCACTTTATTGGTAGAACTAAAGGGAAAAATGGTCTAATGGCCATTAAGATTGACCTTGAAAAAGCCTACAATAAGATTGAGTGGAGCTTTATCCGTGAAATGCTCCTTAGCTTCAATTTCCCCGTTAAGCTAATAGAGCTCATCATGAGTTGCATTTCCTCAGTCTCATCTACTCTTCTCTTCAATGGGGGCTGTCTTGAGTCGTTCCGGCCATCGAGAGGCATTAGGCAAGGGGATCCTCTCTCCCCCTACTTGTTCATTATTTGCATGGAGTTCTTGAGTCACTTAATTGAAAGGAAGTGCGATAACAAAAGCTGGACCCCTGTTAAAACCTCCAGGAATGGGCTGCCTTTCTCCCATCTCTTCTTCGTTGATGACTTACTCCTTTTTGCACATGCTAATCTGGAAAATTGCCTAGCCATAAAGGATGTTCTTACTGAGTTTTGCACAAGATCTGGTCAGACCGTGAGCGCAGCTAAGTCCCGTGTTTATTTCTCCCCAAATGTGGACCCAGATCAAAGAGAAGCCTTCTCGGACATTCTCGGGTTCACCCTAACTTCCAATTTGGGCAAGTATTTGGGCTTCCCTTTAAAGCACCCGGGTAACTGTAGGCAAGACTTCTCCTTTGTGTTGGACAGAGTCAAGAAAAAACTAGCGGGCTGGAAAGCGAATCTTTTGTCCATGGCTGGTAGGATGGTTCTCATTCAATCCTCTTCAGCAACCATTCCTGCCTATGTAATGCAAAGTAATTTACTTCCTAGTAAGATTTTGGATGGGATTGACCGAGTCAATAGGAACTTCCTTTAGGGGTCTACGGATCAAGCTAGGAGAATGCACTAGGTTAAGTGGGATAAAGTCACCAAGCCTAAGAATCTTGGGGGTCTGGGGCTGCAAACAGCGAAAGGAAGAAACACTGCCCTCCTCGCCAAGCTCAACTGGAGATTGCACTCGGAAGGTAATGCCCTTTGGTCTTGTGTTCTCAAGTTGAAGTATGGCACTAGACAGAGAATTAATTCCAGAAATCCAGCTAGGCTTCCTTGCTCCCCCACTTGGAAAGGGATGAGGAAAGGGGAGGAAGTTTTCCAAAAAGGGGTTAAATGGGTCCCTGGGCATGATAGCAACCTGAATTTTTGGCATGACTGTTGGTCTGATCTTGGCCGAATTAGAAATATCATCCAAGGGCCTCTCCCTCGTGAAGTCAATGATCTTAAGATTAAGGATATGTGCTCTTCTAGTGGCTGGAATTGGCCCTTAATCCCCTTTGAGCTCCCCTCGGAGATCAAGACCGCTATTCAGGCTGTTCCTATCCCCATCTTTGCGAGGATTGGTGATAAACTTGCTTGGAAAATGTCTCCTAAGGGTGATTTTAATGCTAGAAGTGCCTATCTCTTAGCTTCGGAACAACAGGATCTTAACTCCTTCGATGGGACCTGGATTTGGAAGCTCTGCACTCTCCCTAAAATCCAAATGTTTATTTGGAAGTGTCTCCATCAGGCCATAGGTGTGAAAGAGCGCTTGGTTGCTAGAGGTATGCATTTGGATGACACCTGCCCGATGTGTCAATCAGCTCCTGAGACTATCACCCATGCAATCCGTGATTGTAGTGAGGTGAAACCAATCTGGCATCAACTGGGTATTGATAACAACAACCGTACCTTTTTCTCTCTAAACACTAATGAATGGCTGACCTCCAATGCCAAATCCAAGAGGACTCCTTCTAATCACCCCCCCTGGAATACCACGTTTCTCTTTGCTATTTGGCTTATCTGGCAACAGCGCAATCATTTGGTTTTTAAGGGCAAAAGAGCGAATCCTTAGCTGGCTAAGGTTATCTTCTCGCAAGCCACGGAATTTACCTTATGCATCAATCATCCTTTAAGTAATTAGCTAAGGGTGATTAATCAGATCAGATGGGAGAGGCCAGACAGAGGTTGGGTTAAACTTAATACGGATGGGGCAGCTTCAAGGCCAACGAACAAGGCAGGTTGTGGAGGTTTGATCAAAAATGACCAAAGAAACTGGTTGGTGGGGTTTTCAAGAAACATTGGGCAAGCCAATAGCTTCATAGCTGAGACCTGGGCGCTGCGGGATGGTCTGATGCTCTGCCTTCAGTTGAACCTGCAGAATGTTGTGATCGAGTTGGATGCTAGAGCCTTAGTCGATGCCCTTAATAACGCTACTTATGCCAATACAGTGGTTTCTCCTTTATTTGATGATTGTAGGCAGCTAGTTGCCCGTTTTTTCCAGTGCTGCATCAGACACATTTACCGTGAGGCCAACATATGCGCTGATAAGCTATCTAGACTAGGACTTGTGCAGTCTTTAGATTTTGTGTTGCATCCCAGTCTGCCTGTGGACTTGTTTCCTCTTATTGAGGCTGATAAGCGTGGCATGTACTCTAACAGGAGGTGCCCTGCACCTTATTCTAGTTTTTATTGATATTCCAGTTTACCAAATTAAAAAAAAAAAAAACCATTGCTCTTTTCAAAATAACTTATCTTTCCTCTCTGCCCGCATCACAGGTACACCCCCATAAATCAACATCCAGCCCACATGATACATCCATGTCACCTTTTTATAATGGTTAAATTCAAGTTTTTGCAGCAAAATTTCAAATTTTCAGTTCCCTAACGTGAAATCTGTAATTATGGGTCACAAGTTTGCTTGCAAGGCAGCACAGCAATCTCACACTACATGTTACTCATTTACAACTGAATAATATTATAAGGTGTTTCATATATGTGAACTTTTAAAATTTTCCTCATAAAAGATCAGTCTCTTCTTGGTCTCCCTCGGCATCCTCTACCTCATTTTCTTCATCTTCTTCGGGTGCATCTGGATCCACACCCTACAAGAAAATACAAGGTTAATCCCAGGGAAAATGCACTCTTAAGGGCTTTGGTAAATTTACTGCTTGCCCCAAACATGAAATTTACCGCTTGCCCCAGCAAGTGGTCATGATTTAAACTCATGACCACTTGCTGTTACCATGCTAAATAACCATTTCTCCCAAAATCTTAAATTGATAGAAAAGTATGAATTTAATCTTAACCACTATTCTAACAAGTTTAATTCCTCTGCATTTCCCATGCCGCATTTCCTTTTTTTAAGAAATTTTTTTCTTAATTGCCTTCACTTGAAGTATATTACATAAAATACAAAAAATAATCATGAAGCAAAGAATAGTGAAGTGTATGGTGAGTAATTGAAGGAACTGTAACAAATAAAGCTGAAAGAGCAACATTATCAGAAACCTTCATTTGTTTCTCTAAGCGCTCTAGCCCCTTTTTTGCAGCTTCATTTTGTGGGTTTATCCTGCAACACAGTAAAAGAGTAAAAATGAAAGCATTTTTGAATAAAGGCATTGGAGGTTTTACCCTCCCCTGTTCTTTTAATCATAGGCTGCCCACATATTTCATTGACATTCAGTGTCCAATTTTACATCCTCACGAAGTAGAATGGCCTGAGACCACTCATAGAAATTCATAAAGTCGAATAGATAAATTCAAAAGTAGCATGTTACCAAAAAAATTCATAAGTAGCAGCCCTTTCAAACTGGACAGCACAACCTAATAATGAGACCATGCCATCAGTGGTAGTGATGGCTCTAATCAAGAACTTTTAACTTCAAATCCTATGTAAATTACAATGAGACATTCTCATGCTCAAAAGCATGAGAATGGAAGAAAATCTGCAACAATGCAGAATTTATGTCCGGAATCTCCTGATCCAGAAAGAGATTCATATTTTATATTAGATTTTACCTCAACGCAGACTGATAATGTGATAAAGCATCTTGAAGCATATTTGTTGCAGCAAATACTTGAGCTAGTTTAACATGAAGAGAGTCATCAGCCCAATCCTTGAGATATCGCTCAAGCAGAGATACAGCATCTCCATTTCGACCTTCAATAACATGGAGCTCAGCCAAAGCTAATGCGGCTCCTAGGTAACCGGGCTCCAACCTAAGTGCTGACTCATAGAATTTTTTGGCCTGTTGCAAGTTTAGAAAAATTAACAATCTTTGAAATCTGGATGAAAGCAACCTTTACTTCTAAGCTGATGCTGAAAAGATATATAAAGCTTTACCTTCTCTCTGCCACCAGAGTTACTAGCATGAACATCACCAACTAATTTTAGCGCCTTTGCCGATTGAGGCATTGCCTTCATTGCCTCCCTGGCAGCATACAAAGCCTCTTTGGTTTTAGAGAGAACCAAATAAGACTGAACCAAACCTGAAATCATAAATGAGTCCTTAATCATTTCAAGGCTTCTGCATTTTTCTGTTATTCACACTTTCTTTAGAAAATAAATACATGTCAATGGTAAAAGTGAGCTGCATGTTATGCAGGTGAGCGTTCTCCCTTGAAAGTTGCACCTTGATATGAACGAATATCAGGTCTCAATTCTTGAGCTGACCTAAAAGCAACTACAGCAGCTTCAGCTCGCTTTGCTGTTAACAACAGGTTACCCTGAAAACTTGAAGAAATTATTTTGATCATGGAATTGAAGATAAAGAGCAAAATATAATGAAATATTTATGGGGTATATGGCTCTTCAATCAGAATCCAGGAATCAAACTACCTATTCTATCAGGTGTTAAATAGTTTTAATACCTTCATAATGTGACCTGGTATGTGCCTCTCATCAATTCGAATGCTCTGATTGCAAAAAATTTATAGATTTCATGAGATATGTTAGTAAGAAAAGAGATCTATGCAGTATTTTTTTTCAAATTAACCAACTGACCCTGTCAGCATAAGACAAAGCTCCTCTTTCATCTTTCCTTTCCCACAGTACAGACAAAGTCACAAACACTTCTGGCCTTGTAGGATCAATACTCAGCAAATCATGTGCTAACTTGTTTAGCTTTGTATAATCAGACTTTGTCTTTAGAAGTATTGCATACTCATCCATATAAGTAACAACGTATGGATCTATTAATCGAGCCTGTAAAGACCAAAAACTTTACATTTATATCTTCTTGCTTGTACCTCTCTCCCTGTGTTTCGGTTGATGTGTGTGTGGGTGTGTGTGCGTGAGAGAGAGAGAGAGGGAGAGAGGAAGGGGGGGGGGGGATAGTAATTGTATAAAAAAGAACTCATTACCTTTTCAAAATTCATTATGGCCTCCTCATTCTTGCCAATAATGGCTTCAATCTTCACATGATAGGTTTATAAATGTACAAGTAAAACAGAAAGATTAATCAAAATGCTGTTGTCTTGCTAGTACCAACCTACTAAATGTACCATTCAAGAGCACTAAATGCGAAAATTTTGGCATATTAAACAAGCTTTGGAATTTTTGAAATACAATCAGTCCTACCTTTGCAATTTCAAGTAATAGGTGTATATTATTAGGAAAGCGTTGCAAGAGATCTGCAAAGAGTTCCAAACCACCTGGCAACGAAAAAAGAACAATAAAAATCATGATTAAAAGTTAAAACTCAGGCAGATAACAAGCAAAAGTTTAGAATTAATCAATTCTGCCAATGAACTACACCCAAGAATAAGAAAAGTTATGAGGCATAAACTAACACATATATTAGGAGTAGCAGTAGCAAACAACTTTTTCCCTACCATAGAGGACATCATCTACATGTCTTTCCCATGTAATTTATTCAAACAATAGACCAAGTGATCAACAGTTATAATTCCCAGCCTTATTTCCTCTTATGTCCTTTTCCTTATCATTTGCCTTGGGTAAGAGTTCAAGTATGAGCAATCCTCTTCTTAAACCAGAGGTGAAGATTGCACACACTATCAAAATTTGACAGATAGTGTGATTCCAGGATCATTACAAAAAATTAAAGTTAGATTGTGTAATCTTCACCAGCCTGAGTGCTGTTAGATATCCTTTACACGTGTCTATGAGAAGAGATTACACTTTCATGCAAATACAGTGTTTATCAGTAGACCATGCCAATTGGAAACAAGTTCAGTAGTTCTAAGCTTCTTTATTTGGAGGCTTCATAACAATTGGATAACAGATTTCACCATAAATCACCAACAGAAAATTGAAAAATGTAGATCACGCCTTGTGATCTGAATATGATGCAGTTCTACAGCACACACCACACACAGATAAAACTCTCAAAATCAGAAGAGATATTAGTCTACCTTTGTAATCGTTTGAAGCAACGCAACATTGGGCCTCAACATAGCGCTGCACAAAAAGGAATAATAATTAACTAACATTCATTTTTTTGGAAGGGGGGGGGGGGGTGTTGGGAATAGCAATCTGAGTGTATAATGAAAAAAAAAATCTCCAACAGTATATATAGCATTGTGTATTTTAATAATGACTTAATGGATAAACAAAGTTCATTAATTATATAAGAAAGACGAATCAAGCATCTAGCCAACGAATGATAACATGGACACTGCCAAATGCCAATATATTATGACTTGGAATAAATGGGTTAAAAAAAAAAAAAGACTAATACCAAGAAGAAAAAGGGACAATCTGAGTGATAAAAAGTGCAAAAATGTTGTATTTTGCATGACTAAGTGAGCATAGGCTAAGTGACACCTGATCATGATATGTGCTTTTTGAAATTAAAACCATGCTAAGAACAAAGATCTCTATCTCTATACAATATTTGTATTTTTTATTTATTTATAATTCAATTGTTACAACAGGGGAGGTGGATTCGAAACCTGTCTCTCCATATAAAGGAGACCAGGCAATACCACTGAGTACAAGGCCCTTGGTCTATGCAATATTTGTAATTCACATTGAAACAATAAAATATACTTGCAGGATCAACCTGTCAGAAGTAGTTTCAGCTAAATCAACTATCAATGCAGCCTATAGAAACTCATATTTACTCCAGTGACTCAGCAAGTCACTTTATTATCATTGCTAAGTTAGTATTAACCAGTTAAATATACCTAAAGGGCACTTTATCAACAAAACGGCGCAGCAAACTACCAAAGAAAACAGCCCAAAGGCATACTAGGTAGAAAGCTTGCTGAACTATCAAAATAAATTCCAGATCCACATTTTACAATACATATGATCCTACTTGGAGTGCATACTTGGTTTATAAGCCCACACAACAAGATTTTCATGACAGAAGGGAAAGAGGTTCTGCAGCTGGCAATTGCCAACAAAAAGCTGATAATACAGAGGATGATGAAGCTAGTAACTCATGATGGGACAAAATATCATCTTTCTTCATTAAGTACTTACTTGCAGCCAGCGGCTTGAATCAAAATGATCAAATGAAGCCCTCCCACTTCTATTTGGAGTCTGTAATTAAAATTTAAGAAGAACAACAGCATAAAAATTATGATATTTTATTTTTCAAAAACTATGAACTAGGAGGAATTGTTGTAATAAAATCAAGTTACAATTAGGAGAAGACGTAACACTCATACAAGATAAAGTCCTTGAAAATGAAGAAAAATATGATTTGTGCAATGCATAAATTGATTGATCACCAATATGAAGTTGGTTTAATGGTTTCACCAACAAACCTGAGGAAACAATGAAATAATGTCCTTGGCTGAAGCTCCCATCTCTGCTAGAGCAGTAATAGCCTCAAGGACATAAGGGCAATGCCTATCAAAAAGACACAAAAATAAAGCTTGATTTTGACAACCAATATAATAAATCACAAAAATCAATACTATTTCTATAATTCAGGTGATTTAGCATGCTATTTGAAAGCAGAGATCCATATGATAACAATACTCTTTTATGTATACACCTGTTGGCAAGCAAAGGCATGCCAAGAAGGATGTTAGTGGAGCAGCGTCCATGGGTCTAGGAACTTAGTGAGAGAAATTGGCAATCCAAATCCAAAGAACATTCAATGCATATGTCTAGGGCTACTAGAGTTGGTCAGGACTTGTAAGCAATTTTTAGTCAAAGATTTAATTTCAGATTATATTAGAGCCACAAGGGAAAGACTGAGGCATAGAATTAAGAAAGAGCTGTGCAATTTACTAAATAAATTCAACAAAATATTTTGTCTCCCTTTATATTTCTACACTACTGTGACGGCTTGTGTGTGCATACAGAGAGAGAGAGAGATGCAGAGATTTCTCTTTTTCTTTTATTTTTTGATAGTAGAGAGAGGGAGAGAATTTTGGCCTACAGTACGAATTGAAGCTCTGATTCTGACCACAACCCTTCCTCACTTCAAAGGCAGCACCTTCACCACTATGCTTACTGGCACTGGCTACACATTCTAGTATCTATGTTCAAGTAAGCATACGATAAACACGTCCACTCAAGTTCAAGAATGGAAATTGTGTAATTAAATTTTTTCTCCTCTTTTACTTATAAAAATAATATCCTTTTCATATGTAGATTTGTGTACTTCACACAATTCATTGTATTAGGATTCAGCATGTGGAGAATATAGAATGCACATTTGGAAGTTTGTATTCTTCAGCAAAAGATAATAAAGAAAACAAATCAACAGATGTAAGATATATTAAAGTATAAGATGAAGGGAAGTAGGTGTAAACCCAATTAACTTCTTAAACCTTAAACACTCTTTGTAACAACTCATAGCATGACGGCTATGTCTAGAATTTCGATAAAGCTTCCCCATCAACAGATTCATCTGCAAATTTCGTGATTTTCCTGGAATTCCCTCCATCTGCAAAGTACAAGTAATGAGATTGCACATACAAAAGATGAAAGGTAAAAGATAAGAAAGCAGCTATTAAACAAAACCATTAAAATATGCATCAGAAATTTTAGGATCTCTGTACATCATTATACAATGCCACATGAGGATCCCTTAAAAAATAAAAGCAATCTGAGCTCTTTCCTATCCATAATTCCTCCACCAACAAACTTTTCTTATCATTCTTCTTCATATTAAATGAAAGAGACTAGCAACAAGAATGTGCATAGAGAGAGAGAGAGAGAGAGAACATCAATAGGCTCAACCTCAGCAAGGGCTGCTCTGTTCTCATTTAATGCACAGTGACAAGATGCGATTTTGAACTTGACCTGTCCATTAGACAGAAAAGGATAACAATGCATAAACAGCTTAACCTTAAACATAAAAAGTTTCAAAAAAAAAAAATATTATTAAGCTCCAGATAAGCTGAAAATGAAACCAAATTCATAACGAACATAATTGATCTACCTCATTTTCATTAATTGCTGAGATGTTAAAAGAATTTGGAGAAGATGACCTGTTTGGTGGCAATGAACTTCTAGAAGTTGTTGAATTCTGTTTAGGAATAATCTTGTAGTATTGCAATGCTTGTTTGTAAGTATGCTGTTAGAAAACAGAAAGACAACAAAACTATAAGAAAAAATCCCCGAACCAAAAAAAAAAAAAAAAAAAAAAAATGACAACAATGATAATCATATGCATAATTCAACAGGAGCGATCCAAAAGAATTGCATATAGAATAAATCTACAAGTGATTGAACAATTTTCTTGTAGCCTAGTGGTACTTCTCATCTCATAGAAAAGTCCAAAGGAAGTTTGCGGTTCAAACCACTGTTAAATGCGTGATTTGCATACGGTTTGGGATTCTTCTATTGAATTTTTCATTCATAACAAAGTGACTAACGTTTTATACTGGCCATCAACCTACTGCAGCCCTTCTCATTTTCTACAGGCTTGGGACCGGCTGTGAACAAAATATATGATACTAAGCAAAGACGGCAAAGTTCTTCTCTTGATTGTATAATCATGTAAAGAATATCAAACAATGAAGGCTCACACATTTTTTTACTCTAACACAGCACCAAAATGTTAAATTTCTAGACCCTCTGCTCGATCCTCCAGCTTATATAACAACAGCAAGTCCTAAACCACACTTAATAAAAACCTTCCAATTTCGCACATTAATGATGACCCAACTTCTTACAAGTTTTCGTGTCAAAGATGCTAAAGTTGCGAAATTTGAATGAATTAGTCACAGCAGATCCTAGCCTATTAAGTATTGAATCAAGCCACAAACTCAATCCAACTCTTTTGAACACACATAACAGAAAGCTTCAAATAAAAATGACTACGTTTGGATATAACTGTGTATTCACTATTCAGATTTAAATAAAAATGACTACATTTCTGCTAATTGAGCAGTTACCATAGCATTTTTCACATTGAAATGCACAGTAAATTTCAAACGAAGTTTAAGTCTGAGTGTGTGTGTGTGTGTTTGTTCTTACAATTGCTCGGCGATACTCTCGCTCACGAAACAATGCGTCACTGAGAAGAACCTGCAGTGGAAATAGCAAAGAAAACGATAATAAAGGAGTTGAAATTTTCGAATTTGAAGGGAAAAATGAAAATTGAAATTGAAATTGAAAAAAAAAAAAATCCAAACCAGGCTTTCGGCCTTGATGTGAGGACTGGTTTCGGCATTAGCGGCTGGCGATGAAACGAGAAAACAACCCTGATTCAAACAAATCAATCGGATTAAAGTAAAACGAAATTGAAATTTAAGAGTAAAAAAGTGAAAATTGATTTTATAGGGGAAGTGAGAAATGAAAAATACGAGGGTCTGAGCTGAGGTGTAGAGGCCGTGTTCGAGGAGAGTAGTGATTTGATCTTTAGGGACATCCATTCTGATTTGATTGTGTTCAGTGAGACAGTAATGAGTGAGAGAGAGAGAGAGAGAGAGAGAAGAGGTGCGTGTTGTGTTGTGTTGCTTTGGGAGTGAGAGTTTTGAAGAAAGCCTCCGGTTCTAACCCCGCTCACTTTTTAAAACCCCTCTTCTCTGTCTCTCGTAGTGGCAGTGCAAATGTGTTTGGATTTTGCCATTTTGGTATCAAGTGGTCAAATTTTACTGTTTTCATTTTGAACAATTTGAGGTTTTACCTCCCTATTCCTAAGAGATCCAATTTGTGTATGATTCATTATAATTGTTCTTTATCATGTTGTTAAAACATTGACTTGTTTCTTTTATGTGTAGGCAGATTTAATGTTGGATCTCTTACTCAACAAGAAGAAGTCATTAATTTAAGTTTTATGGGATGTGTGATAATGGGCTAATAGCTCATTAATGTGTTAATAAAACTAACTTCTTTTTGTTTAATTATTTTCCTTTAATAGTTTTTATTTATTTATTTTAATCTTGAGTTTTCATAATGGGTGTTGTTTTATAGGTATGACAACAGGAGCAGAACGCTCCGAGGTCAAATCATAAAAATCTGCTTGGGCCAAGAGTGGGAGTAGGTTAGGGCAAGGTAAGATAAGTATATTTTGGCATCCTTAATGCATTAGTTTTGAAACTTTTAAGAGTAAGAGAGACGAGAGAGAGAGGGGAGAGGGGTGACAGTGAGAATATAAAACAAATATACTAGAAACCATGTGTGTGGATACACTTACTTAGGCAAGGAGGGATACGAAAGGAAAAATCCATCTCGTCCTGCCCTCTTTGAGTCAAAGTAAACCATGTGTGACGAGTCTAGTCAAATTAATTGTTTTCACATCTCCTTTTACAACTATTTACACGGTTTGTTGTGATTGAAGTAACATATTTTCACTTGAGTCTATCAATCTACCATTAACATCATTTTATTATACATAAATTACAACGAGCCAAAATTGGGACTCACTCTAGACTTTTAATTGTAGGAAAATTTTGTCATCCCTTACATTATATTTTATGCTACATGTGGTAGGGATGTACACGGATTGGGTTGGGTTGGGTTGGGTTGAGTTGACTCAAGTTAGAGGATTTTTTCAACCCAACATAACCATCACGTGTGTTGAAACCAACCTAACCCAACCCACATAAGTCAGGTTGAGTTGGTGAATTGTGTTGCGATGTTTTATCTCTTATAAAAAATTAGACTTTCATCAATTATTTAAGTTTTTCTTATTTAATTATTACAATTTACATAATATGCTTAAATTATATTTCAAATTTTCTAAATTAATTATCTAAATACTAAAATGAATCAAAATAAAGGTAATGCAATAAATTTATATGCATATGGTGGATTGGGTGGGGTGATATTATATAAGTTGAAAAAACTATCAATCTAAACCGACTCATCCTGAAACTCAAATAAAATTGCAACCTTACCCAACCCACCAACTCACCAACCTGAGGTATTAGGTTTGGTGGGTTGGATGCGGACCATGCCTGCGGGTTAGACTGGCATTACAGCAAATAAAAGCCAGCCCAAAGCCCAAAGCCACGAACAACCTGTACTTCGGCCCAAGAAGCCCATATCCTAACTTAAAATAAACAAAAAAGCCTCTCTCTCTCTCTCTCTCTCTTCTCTCTATCGCTGTGTGAAAGCAATCATGGAATCGTCATCGTCTTCTCGACCGAACCGCGAGAAGATGGTAAAGAAGGTAATTTGGCCAGCGATACGAGGGCGATCTTGTCCAATCTGCCTCAAAGATCTGGAAGCTCGAGAAGCCGCGGTGCTCACAGATTGCAAACACGCTTACTGCCTCGGATGCATTCGGAAGTGGAGTGGTCTCAAACGGAACTGCCCTCTCTGTAACGCTCACTTCGATTCCTGGTTCTGCGATATCTCCCTTTCTTCTCGAACCTTCTACAAAGAGAGATTATCTGCTTTGAACAATAATATTGCTGATAATACTAGAAACGACGACGTTCAAGTCGGTTTCAGCCGAATAGGTCATCGACATCGAAGGTGAGTAATTTTGAGATTTATGTATATGTTGCTGTTTGATTTCCGAGAAAGTGTAGGAAAAAGAAGAGGAATTTCACTTTTGAATAAAAGAAAAAATGTTGTTAATTTGTGAATTAGGCTCACTATAGTTGTGGTGTTTTGTTTTTCAGTTTAAAATTTAGATTAAAATTGATGTTAGCCCAATAGATCATTGGATGTATGTGTGTTTGTGTTTATGTTTGTGTGTGTGTGTGTTTTTTTTTTTTTTTAATTTGTTTCTCTGTTTGGTTGCTGAGAAAGTGTGAGTAAGAGAAAATAAATTTACGGTATGGAGGAGGAAAAAAAATGGAATGAAAGAAAAAGTCTTTTTAGCTCTTTTTTATTTTATATATATATTTTTTAAATTGTGTTTTTAACTTAAAATTCAGATTGAAATTGGTTTAAATAGAATAGAGTCTTGAAGTTGAGTTTTTATTATATTTGTTTCTCTGTTTGGCAAAGAAGAAAAATAGACTGTTTTTTTGTTTTGAATTGAGTTCATTATTGTTTTGTATATATGGTTTTGTTAGAATTGGGATTTTGAACTCAAATATTACCTTTCCCCAACTTTTTTTTTTTTGATAAACACCTTTCCCCAACTTTATATAGGAGTATTCGGAGAATAAGGAATGAATTAAATAGCCTTAGCTGGCAACCAAGGTCATTGCCGTGGCGGAGATCATTTGGACGGCCAGGATCTGTGCCTCCTGATGTTATTGCTGAAAGAAAACTTCAATGGCGTGCCAGGTACCTTATTAAAAATAAATAATAAATAAAAATTATACATATAATTTTGGCATTTGGGTTATGATATGCTCATATACTGATATACTTACACATTTAGCTGTGGTCTTGAATTTTCTTGTGTTTTTGTTGTTATTTGGGCATTAGTCTGATAGCTCCTATGGTTTTTGCTAATTTTGGCATTTGGGTTATGATACATACATACATAGCAAAGGACTTAAATTTTTCTTGTGTTTTTCTTTGTTCCCAAAGGCATTGATCTGATAGCTCTGATGGTTTTTATGCTAATTTTGGCATTTGGGCTTTGATTTTGTGCAGCATTTATAGCCAACGTTTGCGGGCTGTTTCTTCACCTTCCCAAAATTGTCGTGAGCAGGTATGATTACTTATTTCTTGCCTTAGAAGCATGGAGGATCACTGTTTTTGCATTATCGGAATACAATTTTTGTCACCAATTGAATAAAAAGACTGCCTTTTGTTATCCAAGCACGTTATTCTTTCTAGCATCCACAGCTCTACGAGCTTTTTTTCCCTCTTCAATGGGGTGAGTTATAATGAATTTATTAGTGTTTGATCTTGAGGTGATGCCTGTTTGTAATGAAAGTCATTGTCGAAGGATCTGATTATCCATTAGTACAAAACTATTTTATTGAATTGTAATTATGATGAGAAAGAAAGGGTTGAGTTTAACCTGATCTAATTTGTTTTTCATCTTTGAAATTTCAGAATATATCAGGAAATATTGGTGCAAAGGAAAGAATAATGCAAAGAATAGGACCATGGATTCGGAGGGAGCTACAGGCTATCCTTGGGGACCCAGATCCATCTGTTATTGTTCATGTAGCCTCCTCACTTTTCATTGCAAGCCTTGAAAACAATATTAATGTCCATTCGGAACAGCTTAATGTTGAAGATGAATCCATTGCTCCTTTGCATCGTTTCTTGGATGACAGAACCAGTATGTTTTGGCATGAATTAAGGTACAGAATCTGCATACAATTGATAGCCTCAAAAACTTCACTAATTTAGACAACTCAGAATACATTATGTTTGGGAATCTGTCAAAAAAATTTGGCTACACATATCAAACTGTTGCATTTTTAGTTGGGAAAGAATTTTTGGCTGTCTGAACAAGAAATTTAGTTGATCACTATGCTGGCAAGCCTGGCATCCTTGCAAATTTGTGCAGCATTAGTAAAAAGAGTTGGCAGTGGTCTACATTAGCACACTACTAGTAGTCTAGCACTCCACCACACTAATTGAGGTTAATTAGATTCCTATGTTTCATTCTTTTAATTATTTTTATAAAAATATTTTCCTTTACACTGTATATGGATGGAGTGAAAAGAGTTTTGTCTTATTATATTGTCGTCTGTTGTGGCTTTTTTTAACTATAAA
>JARYZH020001845.1:0-21659 GCA_030021035.2 Notholithocarpus densiflorus | reverse complement strand
TCTCTCTCTCTCTCTCTCTCTCTCTCTCTCTCTCTCTCTCTCTCTCTCTCTCTCTCAAAGCACTGGTGCATCACAATTTTTATCTTAATTTTGCAATTTAGCTATGTTGATGTAGAACATACAGCATATGTCTTTCTAATGTAGCAGGAGCGCAGGAAGTCACAACGCAACCTCAAAGGAGGTGTCAGTAAAGGCCAACAGGGCAACAATGTTGGAATTGCATGAAATTTGGCAGGTTGAAGGGAAACGACGTTCTGATCCAGACTCATTTTAATGATCATCGCCAAAATTTAGGCAAATTACTTCGTTAAGGACCCGAAAACAGTGTTTTTGCTATTTATAGTAATATTTTTTTTTCCTTAATAACTTTTAGTTTAAAAGTCAAAATAAGGTTTCGACTATTTTGGGATGACCCTTAAGGTCAGTAGTTTATGATTTTGCATTTAATTCAATTTTGCCATTTTTGGTAAATTTCGTTATTTTGTGACCTAATTGCATAATTAGTGCGAATTAGGGTTTTAGACATTTTTCTCAGTATTTATATGTTTTATAGCTGTTAGAGGCAGATTAGATTATTATCAATAAACACATACTTTTGTCAAATTATTTCTTTAGTGGATTCAAGTTTTCTTCTCCTTGTGGATTCAGAGAAACCCCTCATGGATTCGAGGTTTACTACCAGAAACTAATAGTTTAGTTTCTATTTCATCAAGCAAGCATCGTGTGTGCTTTCTTTAGGCTTTCACAGCATCAGTTGGTATCAAAACCTTGACTTACCCTGGTCTGATGGCTAACCGGCGAAACAGTGACCACCACAACAATGACAGTGGTGACGATGTCAACAACCCAATCCTCACTAGGGCTGAGTCCCTTGATTTTCGTGATGAAAATCAACAGTTTCGTGATTCAACCCAACATACTTTGGACCAGATTCAAGAAGCTCTCACCACCCTGCTTAACCGAAACCCTAATCGTGATGATGAAGAGCGACATGATAACCGAGCTCGTGGCCCTCCCTATTGTGGTCCAAATCGGAACAGGCAGCAAGAATACGATGAAGAGAACAGTGAGGACAAGGAGTATGCAAAGAGAGTCCTCGGGAATCACCATGGTCCTGCAAGGGATAATGGCCAAGATTATCAAGAGCAGAGGGACTATCGGAATGAAAGTAAAGTTACCATCTTTTAATGGTAATGTCTCCGTTGAAGAGTATCTGGATTGGGTCAGTGAGGTGAAGAAGTTTTTCGATTATATGGGTACTGCAGATGCCAAACAGGTGTGTTTGGTGGCTTACAAATTGAATGAGCATTTGCCTGGTGGGATCATGTTTAATTAAACCGTACCCGTGAACGAAAGCTTCCGATACAATCATGGAGGAAGATGAAGAGATTAATGGCAAATCGGTTCTTACCACTAGATTACTAGCAGGAGTTGTTCAAACAGTACCAGGATTGCAGGCACGGTACTTGGACAGTTAATGAGTACATGGAGGAGTTTGATAGGTTGGAAAATTGCAATGATTTGGAGGAAGCTGAAGATCAACGGATATTCAACAGAGCCATTTAAGGATCAAATTCCCTCATTTCAACTATTGATGTATTGATAAATAAATAAAATACTAACAATTCTAGTAAATTACCTAATCACAGGAGGACTTGCACCCTTGCCGTTGGGGTTACTTTCTTTTGACTTGAAACAATTACTTTTAAGGTTAAATCCCACTTATAATGCATCCTATTTCATAGTTAGTCCAAGAACACATCACATTATGAACAATCATTTAGGGGGCCTTTGGTTCATTGTGATGTGCAATTGATGTGATGCACATTACGATGATGTGACTTTAAGGTTTTGGTTTATTTTATTTTTTCTAACATTACCATAATCTAAAATTACAAAATATATCATATCACTTTAATCTCATAACCTTCCTAAACAATATAATGTTGTATTATTGTATTGAGATTACATAAATGTAAGATTATAATAATGTAATATACGGTATAATGTAACATCACGGCGAACCAGGTTTCTAGAGATAGCCGTGCATGTGCTTTGGGATTGTGATGCTTCTTAGGATGTGTGGGCAGGTAGCTTGAAATTGCTGCAGAAAGGAAAACATGGGCTTCTTGATATGTTCCAACTGATGGAGTATTTAATAAAGCGGTTGGCATGGGATGATTTAGAGTTGATGGTAGTTCAGGCATGGCTGATCTGGACTCAGCGAAACAAAGTGATACACGGTGGGAGATTTCATGATCCAGGTTGGCTAAACAAAAGAGCAATGGATTATTTAGAGGACTATCGGGCTACACAGATTTAGTTTGATACAGACCAAGTGCAGCAGCCAAGTCAGGATTCATGGAAGCCTCCTCCATCTTCGGTTTATAAATTAAATTTCGATGCCACTGTGTTCTCTGGTTTGGATAGAACTGGGTTTGGAGCAGTGATTAGAAACGACAAAGGAGAAGTTATGGCTACAATGTCAGCCAAGGGACCATCGATTTTTTGCCATGAAGAAGCGGAGTTCCTTGCATGTAGAAAGGCAATTGAATTTACCATAGATGCTGGTTTTTCTGAATTCATTGTTGAAGGTGATAATACTACAGTCACGCAAGCTATATCCTCTCCGAATGAAGATGAGTCGTTGATGGGTAATGTGGTAGGTGACATCCAGCAGGTGCTTAGAGGGCTGCATTGGGTGAATGTTGAGTTTACAAGAAGGGGAGGAAACAAAGTGGCTCATGTGTTAGCTCAATATGCAAAAAATATAATAGATGATATGTATTGGATGGAAGATTTGCCTCCATTAGCCAGGGAAGCTTTGTATCATGATGCAAACATTATTGGTTAATTGAATGCAAATTTTTCTTTCAAATAAAAAAAAAAAAAAAGATACCCTCATACAACATGTGAGAATGAGACACATATTTGCGGGTCTCACAAACTGTCAAGGATGACTTATTGGAGCCATTCCCTTTAGATACTCCGATGGAAAATGGATATTCAAATGATATAACTTTATAGAGTCAGTGTTTCTAAGAAAACGTTTAAGGATATTACTGATCTAAATATCTATTATTATTATTATTATTATTATTTCATGAGAAGATTGTAACTTTGTTTAAAAAAAAGATAAATTCAGTGTATTATGAGTAATAGCCAACTGCGGTGGATTTGGTTTAAGAAAACGATTTAAAAAAAAAAAAAAAAAAATCAAGTGGCCTGAATCTGATTGCCAAACGAACCTAAATTCATCCGATTGGATATTCATTACATTACTAATTAATAATTCACTTGACTAAAAGAAAAAGACCTAAATTATCCTATTGGATATTGATATTAGAGTACACACTAATCTATATAAATTTATATATATATATATATATTAGATACATAAAACTGAGACATTTGACTTTTTTTTGACCTCTCAAGCTTGCCACATCATTATTATTATTATTTAAAAAAAAAATTTATTTAACATTTTTTTAACTACGTTTGTCTTTCAGAACAAAAACCCTACTAGCCAAAACCATTCGCCTTTCTCCTATCACTAAACTTCCGATCTGATATAAAAAAAAAAAAAAAAAAAAAAAAAAAAAAAAAAAAAAAAAAAATTCCTCCGCTCAAATTCCTTTTAATATCTTTCATTCTCCGTCTATACCATTCCAGAGAAACTTTAAACAAAAACTTTGATTGATGTATATCCATAGTTCTTCTTAAATACGTCTTCTCTCTCCCTCTCTCTGTAACTGCACAAAATTGAAACAGTTTCTCCATACAATTGTCTTCCTCATTTGATTATGACACAACGTAATACAACCCTATAATAACAAGTGCACAAATTTGTAAAACCCTTCCTCCTTCTTTATCTCTCTCCTTTCTCTAAATCTAACGACAATGAAGAGGTGGGCTTTATCTAAACTGGGGCTATTGACATCGCCGCCGTTGAAGGCAAAAGTGGCCTCCAAGATCGCCTCCTAGCCTGTCCATTACTCTAACCTAGCCAACTGATTCGTCCTTCAGAAAACCCAGTCACTACTTTGTGGCGTGCTTCTTTTCCTCTTAATTGATTTTTTGTTTTTATTTTTGTTCTTTACAGAGTTTCCATGTCTTCTTCTTCTTTTGTTGTCAAAGTTATGGCAAAGAAGAATCATTAAAATTTTGGTATTGAATTTTTTTTTTTTATGCAATTATTATTGGATTTTTATTTTCCTGTGATTTTTTTAATTTGAAAATCAAACTCCAATTCTTCCCATTTGTTTTTCTTCTGTTCCAATTCTTCACATGATACGGTTAGGGCAGCCAAACAATTGTATAGAAAAATCTTGGTAGATTCTAATCGTCTTTTGTAGAATTATATGTTAGAGTTATATGAATACCACGCGAGCGACATAGTATCTTTGAAGAAAAAAAAAAAAAAAAAAACCCGACTCTTTTTTGGCTCTATTTCTTTTGCTCCCATTCACTTTGAAATTTCTGATTCCACCGAACATGTCGAGCACTCTACCTCTAAGGTCACCCTCCACTACCTCTCCAACTGTAGTCCTCTCACTCCTTAAAGTTTGGTTGGTGTCAATTTTGATTCGTGGTTATTTTGTTCTTAAGTTTTTATCATTCGGGTATTATATTTTCGGGACTGACTTGAAGAATTTGGATTCTTCTGATGTTTGACAATTTTTCATGTATTAATATTTTCATTTCGATCTTTTTCAAGTTTCAATTTTCTTTGATTGATATGGATTGCAGTGACTCCTCTTGGTGGATTACTAGATCATCCACAGAGTGGTTTTGCACTCTTTGTTGCCTTTGATATTATGTGCATTCAGTAATCTTGACTCATTGTGTATGATAATTTCAGTATATTCTGATGTGAATTCTGTTTTACAGGTTTTGAAACTATCACATACATGTTACAGGTACACTTTGTCTCAAAGCTATTCAATTACTTGATTAATATCAAGTTTAATTGTAAAGAAACTGAAGTTGGCTTTTTTGGATTTGAGGGAGGCATTACTTAACAAGATTTTGCAAGCCATAAGGTACAATTGGACCTTGTGATGTGTAGGTAAAGACATATTTTAAGTATGTCGGGAAATTTTGTCGTGTTTTAAGGTCTTTTATGAGAAACTCAGATGGATTGTTTTTTAGGGGTTTTGTTTGATTCTTTGTTTGGTTTGATCTGTTGTAGACATTGCATTTTGTAACCCTTACGACTCGGGCCCCCGTTCCCCAATTATCCTCGAATTTTAAGGCCCAAGGCCAGTTTAGAGCCCAATCAGATATTAAATTGACTTAAGGAGTGTTAAAATGGAAAATATAACCTTTTAAATGAGCAAAACTTTATTTTTGGAAAATTAAATGACCAAAGTGACCATCGGCCTGCGTGCGCAAGCTAAAGCATGCGTACACAGGCACATTCTTGCGTACGTAGCTAGGGTTTCAGAAGCATAAGAAAGGCAAGTTTTCTGTAATAATGGTTGAGGTTTGAAATGAATCCCAAATCGTCTAGGAGCCATTCCAAACCCTTTTTTTCCAATTGTAAAAAGCCTTACATGGTATATTTTCAAAACACACAAAAATCCCATGGGAAAAACTTAAGATTCACTAGAAAATAGTTAATCAAAAGAGAGTTTTTCACAAAACACCCTCAAGTCATTTTTTTTATTTGATTGGGACCTTTTCTAGTGTATTTATCGGTTTTCGGATATTTTAGTTTTTCTCACGGGTAAAATAATTTTTTATTGACAAAAAATTCCCTTGAAATCACTAGAATGACCATTATGCTCCCAAAATTACCAAAATACCCCCTAAACCACAAAATGTCCAAATAAAACACCCTTAAAACCTATTAATTGACCGAAATAGCCTCAAAATCTCTAAAACGACTAAAATAACCCGAAAACTTCTAAAATAACCAAAATACCACTAAAACGGTTAGAATGAGCTGTCTAATCTCGATATCTCGGAAATGACCAAAATGCCCTAAACATCTAAAATGACTAAAAAAATACCCCTCGACATTGCTAAAAATGAGCAAAATGCCTTAAAATCCTCTAGAATGAGCAAAACAACTTGAAACCAACCAAAATACTCCTAAAATCTATAAAATCGAGTGTATTTTGGCTTAGTTTAGGAGTATTTTGGTCATTTTCAGAAGTTTCGAGGGTATTTTGCTTATTCTTGAGGCTTCAATGGTATTTTGATCATTTTAAAAGTTGTCAAGCTTATTGTCGTCGTTTTGGTCATTTTCTAGGGTTTTAGGATATTTTGGAGATTCATGGTGCATTTTAGGTATTTTGGCAGTTCTAAGGGGGTTATTTTAGAGGTTTTGGTGTATTTATCGATTTTTTGATATTTTGGTATTTTTCACGGGTAAAATATTTTTTTATTGACAAAACAATTCCCTTGAAATCACTAGAATGACCATTATGCTCCCAAAATTACCAAAATACCCCCTAAACCACAAAATGTCCAAAAAAAAACACCCCCGAAACCTCTTAATTGACCGAAATAGTCTCAAAATCTCAAAACCGACTAAAATAACCCGAAAACCTCTAAAATGACCAAAATACCCCTGAAACGGCTGGAATGAGTAGTCAAATCTCGATACCTCACAAACGACTAAAATGCCCCTAAAATCTATAAAATCAAGTGTATTTTGGCTTAGTTTAGGGGTATTTTGGTCATTTTCGGAGGTTTCGACGGTATTTTGCTACTTTTTGAGGTTTCAATGGTATTTTGGCCATTTTAAAAGTTTTCGTGGGCATTGTTGTCGTTTTGGGGGCATTTTGGTCATTTTCTAGGGTTTTGGGATATTTTGGACATTCGTGACACATCTAAGTCATTTTGGCAGTTCTAAGGGGGTCATTTTAGAGATTTTGGTGTATTTATAGGTTTTTTGATATTTTAGTAATTCTCACGGGTAAAATAATTTTTTTTTACAAAAAAATACCCTTGAAATCACTAGAATGGCCATTATACTTCCAAAATCACCAAAATTACCCCAAAACCACAAAATGTCCAAAAAAAATCTACCGAAACCTCTTAATTGACCAAAATAGTCTCAAAATCTATAAAACAACTAAAACAACCCCAAAACCTCCAAATTGACCAAAATACCCCTGAAACGACTAGAATGAGAAGTTAAATCTCGATACCTCTTAAATGACCAAAATGCCCCAAAAGTCTAAAATGATTAAAAAATACACCTTGACATTTCTAAAATGTACAAAATGCCCTAAAATCCACTAGAATGAGCAATACAACTCGAAACCGACCAAAATACCCCCAAAATCTAAAATATCGTGTGTATTTTGGCTTAGTATAGGGGTATTTTGGTCATTTTTCGAGGTTTCGAGTGTATTCTAATTATTTTTTATTTTTCAATGGTATTTTGGTCATTTTAAAAGTTTTCGGGGGTATTGTGGTCGTTTTGGGGGGCGTTTTGGTCATTTTCTTGGGTTTTGAGATATTTTGGACATTCGTGGCGCATTTTAGTCATTTTGGTTGTTCTATGAGGGTCATTTTAGAAGTTTTGTTGTGTTTATAGGTTTTTTGATAATTTGGAAATTCTCACAGATAAAATAAATTTTTTTTTTCGACAAAAAAATTCTCTTGAAATCACTAGAATGCCCAATATACTCACAAAATCACCAAAATTACCCAAATAGCCCCAAAACCACAAAATGTCCCAAAAAAAACCCTCACCGAAACCTCTTCATTGACCGAAATAGTTTCAAAATCTCTAAAACGACTAAAATAACCTCAAAACCTCTAAAATGATCAAAATACCCTCGAAACGGCTAGCATGAGCAGTCAAATTTTGATATTTCGTAAATGACCAAAATGCCCCAAACATCTGAAATGATTAAAAAATACACCTCATCATTGCTAAAATGAGCAAAATGCCCTAAACTCCTCTAGAATGAGCAAAACAACTTGAAACCGGCCAAAATACCCCCAAAATCTAAAAAATCGAGTTTATTTTGGCTTAGTTTAGGGGTATTTTGGTCATTTTCGGAGGTTTCAGGGTATTTTGCTAATTTTTGAGGTTTGGAATGGTATTTTGGCCATTTTAAAAGTTTTCGGGGGTATTGTTGTCGTTTTGGGGGCATTTTGGTCATTTTATAGGGTTTTGGGATATTTTGGACATTCGTGATGCATCTAAGTCATTTTGGCAGTTCTAAGGGGGTCATTTTAGAGGTTTTGGTGTGTTTATAGGTTTTTTGATATTTTGGTAATTCTCACGGGTAAAATAAATTTTTTTGACAAAAAAATACCCTTGAAATCACTAGAATGTTCATTATACTTCTAAAATCACCAAAATTACCCCAAAACCACAAAATGTCCAAAAAAAATCTCCCGAAACCTCTTAATTGACTAAAATAGCCTCAAAATCTCTAAAACGACTTGAATAACCTCAAAACTTCAAAAATGACCAAAATACCCCTGAAATGGCTAGCAAGAGTAGTCAAATTTCGATACTTCGTAAATAACCAAAATGGCCCAAACATCTGAAATGATTAAAAAATACACCTCGTCATTGCTAAAATGAGCAAAATGCCCTAAAATCCTCTAGAATGAGCAAAACAACTTGAAACCGACCAAAATACCCCCAAAATCTAAAAGATCGAGTTTATTTTGGCTTAGTTTAGGGGTATTTTGGTCATTTTCGGAGGTTTCGAGAGTATTTTGCAAATTTTTGAGGTTTCAACGGCATTTTGGCCATTTTAAAAGTTTTTGGGGGGTATTGTGGTCGTTTTGGGGGCGTTTTGGTCATTTTCTAGGGTTTTGGGATATTTTGGACATTCGTGGTGCATTTTAGTCATTTTGGCCGTTCTAAGGGGGTCATTTTAGAGGTTTTGGTGTATTTATAGGTTTTTTGATATTTCGGTAATTCACACGGGTAAAATAATTTTTTTTTGACAAAACAATACCCTTGAAATCACTAGAATAGCCATTGTACTCCCAAAATTACCAAAATACCCTTAAAACCACAAAATGTCCAAAAAAAAAACCCCGAAACCTCTTAATTGACCAAAATACCCTCAACATCTCTAAAAAAACTAAAACAACCCCAAAACCTCTAAAATGACCAAAATACCCCTGAAACGGCTAGAATGAGAAGTTAAACCTCGATACCTCTTAAACGACCAAAATGCCCCAAAAATCTAAAATGATTAAAAAATACACCTCAACATTGCTAAAATGTACAAAATGCCCTAAAATCCACTAGAATGAGCAATACAACTCGAAACCGACCAAAATACCCCCAAAATCTAAAATATCGTGTGTATTTTGGCTTAGTATAAGGGTATTTGGTCATTTTTTGGAGTTTCGAGGGTATTTTAATTATTTTTTTATTTTTCAATGGTATTTTGGTCATTTTAAAAGTTTTTGGGGGTAATGTGGTCGTTTTGGGGGCGTTTTGGTCATTTTCATGGGTTTTGAGATATTTTGAACAGTCGTGGCGCATTTTCGTCATTTTGTTTGTTCTATGGGGGTCATTTTAGAGGTTTTATTGTGTTTATAGGTTTTTTGATATTTTGGTAATTCTCACGGGTAAAATAAATTTTTTTTTCGACAAAAAAATTCCATAGAAATCACTAAAATGGCCAATATACTCACAAAATCACCAAAATTACCAAAATAGCCTCAAAACCACAAAATGTCCAAAAAAAAACCTCACCAGAAAGTCTTAGTTGACCGAAATAGCCTCAAAATCTCTAAAACGACTAAAATAACCCCAAAACCTCAAAAATAACCAAAATACCTCTGAAACGGCTAGCAAGAGCAGTCAAATTTCGATACTTCGTAAATGACCAAAATGCCCCATGATGGAAATATGCATGTACGCAACGGAAAAATTAACGGATCTACTTCATTCACAATTGATAACATGCACTATGTAAGTTTCAGAATTAAGAACAAGAGAGTGTACCTTGATGCGCTGAAATTCAATCAGAATACTTGGGAATACTTTTAATCTTCTCTCCAATTACACTTGATGCCCAAGATGTGTGGTCTCTCAATCAGTTATATGTGTATGTTCTAGAGAGAATGAAAGAGTGTCTAACACTCACATACATACCAATTCATGTTCATTCTCAAATTCTATATGTTTTTAATCCAATCTATCTTTTTCGAGATTTTATTTGACTGTGCTCGTTTAATCTTATGGGATTCAATTCAGCCAAGCTCGTTTAATACTATCTTTCTTTTTCGAGATTCAATTTAACCCCGATAGTTTAATATCACGCAGATTCAATTCCGTCATGCTAGTTTTATCCAATCTATCTTTTCGAGATCCAATTTTACCGTTCTCGTTTAACCTCAAGCGGATTCAATTCGGTTGTGCACATTTAACCCTATCTATCTTTTTTTAGATTCAATTCTGACCGTGCTCATTTAATCTCACACAGATTCAATTCAGCCTTGCTCATTTAATCCAATCTATCCTTTCGAGATTCAATTTAACCATGCTCATTTAATCTCACGCAGATTCAATTCGGCCATGCTTGTTAATTACTATCTATAGTTTCGAGATTCAATTCGGCCGTGCTCGTTTAATCCTATCAATCTTTTTCGAGATACAATTGGACCGTGCTCGTTTAATCTCACGCGGAAACAATTCCGCCATGCCTGTTTAATCCTATCTACCTTTTTCGTGATACAATTTGATTGTTCTCATTTAATCTCACACAGATTCAACTCGGCCAAGCTCGTTTAATCCTATTTATCATTCTCGAGATTCAATTTCACCGTGACGTTTAATCTCAGGTGGATTCAATTGAACCATGCTTGTTCAATCCAATCTATCTTTTTCGAGATTCAATTCGACCATTCTAGTTTAATCTCTCGCAGATTCAAATCGAGCATGCTCGTTTAAGCTCACACGGATTCAATTCCGCCATGCTCTTTTTAACCAATCATTCTTTTTTGAGATTCAATTCGACTGTGATAGTTTAATCTCACGCGGATTCAATTCGGCCATGGTCGTTTAATCCTATCTATCTTTTTGATATTCAATTCGACCGTGCTCATTTAATATCAAGCGGATTCAATTCGGCCATTCTCCATTAATCCTATCTCTCTTTTTTTATATTCAATTAGACCATTCTCGTTTAATCTCACTCGGATTTAACTCGCTCGTTTATTCCTATCTATCTTTTTCGAGATTCGATTCGACTGTGCCCGTTTGATCTCACGCGGATTCAATTCGGCCATGCTCGTTTAATCCTATCTTTATTTTTCTAGATTCAATACAACTGTGCTCGTTTGATCTCACGCGGATTCAATTCGGCCATGCTCGTTTAATATTATCAATCTTTTTTAGAGATTCAATTCAACCGTTCTCGTTTAATCTCACGCGGATTCATTTCGTCCATGCTCGTTTAATCCTATCTATCTTTTTTCAGATTTAAGTTGATAGTGCTCGTTTAATCTCACGTGGATTCATATAAGCCATGCTCATTTAATCCTTTCTATCTTTTACGAGATTTGATTCGACCGTGCTCATTTAATCTCATGGGATTCAATTCGGCCAGGGTCGTTTAATACTATCTATCTTTTTAAGATTCAATTCAACCCTGATAGTTTAATATCTCGCAAATTCAATTCCGCCATGCTCGTTTCATCCAATCTATCGGTATCGAGATTCAATTCGACAAAGCTCATTTAATCTCAAACGGATTCAATTTGGCCATTCTCCATTAATCCTATCTATCTTTTTTCACATTCAATTCGACCGTTCTCATTTAATCTCACTCGGATTTAACTCGCTCGTTTAATCCTATCTATCTTTTTCGAGATTCAATTCGACTTAGCCCGTTTAATCTCACACGGATTCAATTTGGCCATGCTCGTTTAATCCTATCTATATTTTTCTAAATTCAATTTGACCGTTCTCGTTTAATCTCACGCGAATTCAATTCGGCCATGCTTATTTAATACTATCTATCTTTTTCAAGATTCAATTCGATCGTGCTCGTTTAATCTCACGCGGATTCATTTCGTCCATGCTCGTTTAATCCTATCTATCTTTTTTGAGATTCAATTTGACAGTGCTCCTTTAATCTCACGTGGATTCATTTCAGCCATGCTCATTTAATCCTTTCTATCTTTTTCGAGATTTTATTCGATCGTGCTCGTTTAATCTCATGGGATTCAATTCGGCCAAGCTCGTTTAATAGTATCTATCTTTTTAAGATTCAATTCAACCCTGATAGTTTAATATCTTGCAAATTCAATTCTGCCATGCTCGTTTTATCCAATCTATCGGTATCGAGATTCAATTCGACAGAGCTCATTTAATCTCAAGCAGATTGAATTTGGCCGTTCTCCATTAATCCTATCTATCTTTTTTGATCTTCAATTCAACCGTTCTCATTTAATTTCACTCGGATTTAACTCGCTTGTTTAATCCTATCTATCTTTTTCGAGATTCAATTCGATTGTGCCCGTTTAATCTCACACGAATTCACTTTGGCCATGCTCGTTTAATCCTATCTATATTTTTCTAGATTCAATTTGACCGTTCTTGTTTAATCTCACGCGGATTTAATTTGGCCACACTCGTTTAATACTATCTATCTTTTTCGAGATTCAATTCGACCGTGCTCGTTTAATCTGACGTAGATTCATTTCGTCCATGCTCGTTTAATCCTATCTATCTTTTTTGAGATTCAATTTGACAGTGCTCGTTTAATCTCACCTGGATTCATTTTAGCCGTGCTCATTTTATCCTTTCTATCTTTTTCAAGATTTTATTCGACTGTGCTCGTTTAATCTCTTGCGGATTCAATTCGACCAAACTCGTTTAATTCTTTCTATCTTTTTTGAGATTCAATTTAACCCTGAGAGTTTAATATCGCATAGATTCAATTCCGTCATGCTAGTTTTATCAAATCTATCTTTTCGAAATCCAATTTTACCGTACTCGTGTAATCTCAATTCCTCATATAATCCTATTTATCTTTCTCGAGATTCAATTTCACCGTGACGTTTAATCCCGTGTGGATTCAATTCGACCATGCTCGTTTAATCTCTCGCATATTCAATTCGACCATGCTCGTTTAAGCTCCTGCGGATTCAATTCCGCCATGCTCTTTTTAACCAATCGTTCTTTTCCGAGATTCAATTCGACCATGCTCGTTTTACCTCACACGGATTCAATCGGCCATGGTCGTTTAATCCTATGTGTCTTTTTGATATTCAATTTGACCGCGCTCGTTTAATCTCTCGCGGATTCAATTCTGCCACGCTTCTTTAACACTATCTATCTTTTTCGAGATTCAATTCCAACGGGCTTGTTTAGTCTCTCATGGATTCAATTTGGCAATTGTCCATTAATCCTATCTATCTTTTTTGATATTCAATTCGACTGTTCTCGTTTAATCTCACTCGGATTTAACTCGCTCGTTTAATCCTATCTATCTCTTTCAAGATTCAATTCGACCGTGCCCGTTTAATCTCACGCGGATTCAATTCGGCCATGCTCATTTAATCCTATCTATCTTTTTTGAGATTCAATTCGACTGTGCCCGTTTAATCTCACGCGGATTCAATTCAGCCATGCTCGTTTAATGCTATCTATCTTTTTCGAGATTCAATTTGACCGTGCTCGTTTAATCTCATGCGGATTCATTTCGTCCATGCTCGTTTAATCCTATCTATCTTTTTCGAGATTCAATTTGACCGTGCTCGTTTAATCTCACGTGGATTCATTTCGGCCCTGCTAATTTAATCCTATTTATCTTTTTAGAGATTCAATTCGATTGTGCCCGTTTAATCTCACGCGGATTCAATTCGGCCATGCTCGTTTAATGCTATCTATCTTTTTCGAGATTCAATTCGACCATGCTCGTTTAATCTCATGCGGATTCATTTCGTCCATGCTCGTTTAATCCTATCTATCTTTTTCGAGATTCAATTTGACCGTGCTCGTTTAATCCTATCTATCTTTTTCGAGATTTTATTCGACCGTGCTCATTTAATCTCATAGGATTCAATTCGGCCAAGCTAGTTTAATACTATCTTTCTTTTTTCGAGATTCAATTTAATCCAGAAAGTTTAATATCACGCAAATTCAATTCCGTCATGCTAGTTTTATCCAATCTATCTTTTCGAGATCCAATTTTACCGTGGTTGTTTAATCTCAAGCGGATTCAATTCGGCTATGCACATTTAACCCTATCTTTCTTTTTTTAGATTCAATTTCGACCATGCTTGTTTATTCTCACGCAGATTCAATTCAGCCTTGCTCGTTTAATCCAATCTATCCTTTGGAGATTCAATTTGACCATGCTCTTTTAATCTCACGTAGAATGAATTCGGCCATGCTCGTTAATTCCTATCTATACTTTCGAGATTCAATTCGGCCGTGCTTGTTTAATCCTATCAATCTTTTTCGAGATACAATTGGACCGTGCTCGTTTAATCTCACGCGGATACAATTCTGCCATGCCCGTTTAATCCTATCTACCTTTTTCGAGATACAATTCGACCGTGCTCATTTAATCTCACGCAGATTCAACTCGGCCAAGTTCGTTTAATCCTATTTATCTTTCTTGAGATTCAATTTCACCGTGACGTTTAATCTCACGTGGATTCAATTGAACCATGCTTGTTTAATCCAATCTATCTTTTTCGAGATTCAATTCAACCAAGCTAGTTTAATCTTTCACAGATTCAATTCGAGCATGCTCGTTTAAGCTCATGCGGATTCAATTCTGCCATGCTCTTTTTAACCAATCATTCTTTTTCGAGATTCAATTCGACCGTGATAGTTTAATCTCACGTGGATTCAATTCGGCCAGGGTCGTTTAATCCTATCTATCTTTTTGATATTCATTTCGACCGTGCTCATTTAATCTCAAGCAAATTCAATTTGGCCATTCTCCATTAATCCTATCTCTCTTTTTTGATATTCAATTAGACCGTTCTTGTTTAATCCTATCTATCTTTTTCGAGATTCAATTCGACCGTGCCCGTTTAATCTCACGCGGATTCAATTCGGCCATGCTCGTTTAATCCTATTTATATTTTTCGAGATTCAATTCGACCGTGCTCCTTTAATCTCACGCGGATTCATTTCAGCCATGCTCATTTAATCCTTTCTATCTTTTTCGAGATTTGATTTGACATGCTTGTTGAATCTCATGGGATTCAATTCGACCAAGCTCGTTTAATACTATATATCTTTTTAAGATTCAATTCAACATCTTCTCATGCACAAAGTGTTTGGAGGTTTAGAAAGGAAATGATTCAAACAATCGAATTATAAAGGGAATTACTTAATACCAATAATTCAATTGTTTCAACAAGTAAGAAGGAAGATTTGAATTTTTTTTATCCTCATAAAATAGACTAGTCAATAAACTTAATATTACTGAGTTATAAAACTTTCAACGTTATTTAATTACTAGCTTGTAACTCCATGCATATGCATGAATACACTTAAAGACATACAATAAGGTGCATAATATAATTCCTATATATATAATTTAAATACTATTGATAGTCATTTTTATATTTCGTTAACTTTTTAAAAAATTTTGTAAGGATATTATTAGGTGTAAAATGTAAATTGTCCATGTTTTTTTTTTTTTTTTTTTTTTTTTTAAATTATTGTGAATCATTTTTTTTTTTTTTTTAATATTCAATTATTCTAGACTCTTTGGTTTTTGTACTTAATAACTTACTTGGATGAATATTTATGATGTGATCCCATATTTGATTATAAAATTAAGAAATAAAACTCTTAAAGAATAAATAATTTAGGAAACATGGTGCAAAATTGGAACTCTAATTTAGAATTCTAATTTGAGTTTCTCTCAGCTTCACCTATAATTTGAGCTCATTTAATCTCAAGCGGATTCAATTTGGCCATTCTCCATTAATTCTATCTATCTTTTTTGATATTCAATTCGACCGTTCTCATTTAATCTCACTCGGATTTAACTCGCTCGTTTAATCCTATCTATCTTTTATGGGATTCAATTCGACTGTGCCCGTTTAATCTCACAAGGATTCACTTTGGCCATGCTCATTTAATCCTATCTATATTTTTCTAGATTCAATTTGACCGTTCTCGTTTAATCTCACGAGGATTCAATTCGGCCACGCTCGTTTAATACTATCTATCTTTTTTGAGATTCAATTCGACCGTTCTCGTTTAATCTGACGCGGATTCATTTCGTCTATGCTCGTTTAATCCTATCTATCTTTTTTGAGATTCAATTTGACAGTGCTCGTTTAATCTCACGTGGATTCATTTCAGCCGTGCTCATTTAATCCTATCTATCTTTTTCAACATTTTATTCGACCGTGCTCGTTTAATCTCTTGCGGATTCAATTCGACCAAGCTCGTTTAATTCTTTCTATCTTTTTTGAGATTCAATTTAACCCTGATAGTTTAATATCACGTAGATTCAATTCTGTCATGTTGGTTTTATCAAATCTATCTTTTTGAGATCCAATTTTACCGTGCTCGTTTAATCTCAAGCGGATTCAATTCGGCTATGCACATTTAACCCTATCTATCTTTTTTGAGATTCAATTAGACCGTTCTCGTTTAATCTCATGCAGATTCAATTCGGCCTTGCTCGTTTAATCCTATCTATCCTTTCAGGATTCAATTCGACCGTGCTCGTTTAATCTCACGCAGATTCAAATCGGCTATGATCGTTAAATCCTATCTATACGTTTGAGATTCAATTTGGCCGTGCTCGTTTAATCCTATCAATCCTTTTCGAGATTCAATTTGGCCGTGCTCGTTTAATCCTATCAATCCTTTTCGAGATACAATTGGACCGTGCTCGTTTAATCTCACGGGGATACAATTCCACCATGCCCGTTTAATCCTATCTACCTTTTTCAAGATTTAATTCGATCGTGCTTGTTTAAGCTCACCCAGATTCAACTTGGCCAAGCTCGTTTAATCCTATCTATCTTTCTCGAGATTCAATTTCATCGTGACATTTAATCCCATGTGGATTCAATTCGACCATGCTCGTTTAATCCAATCAATCTTTTTTGAGATTCAATTCGACCATGCTCGTTTAATCTCTCGCAGATTCAATTCGACCATGCTCGTTTAAGCTCCCGTGGATTCAATTCCGCCATGCTCTTTTAAACTATCATTCTTTTTCGAGATTCAATTCGACCATGCTCGTTTAATCTCACGCGGATTCAATTCGGCCATGGTCGTTTAATCCTATCTATCTTTTTGATATTCGATTTAACCGCGCTCGTTTAATCTCTTGCGGATTCAATTCTGCCATGCTTATTTAATCCTATCTATCTATTTCGAGATTCAATTCCACCGGGCCTATTTAGTCTCACACGGATTCAATTCGTCCATTCTCCATTAATCGTATCTGACTTTTTTGATTTTGAATTTGACTTCCATGATCAAGACAAATCATCTTAGTTAATATGTTATAGTCTTTACAGATGAAACACCCAATTTCATCACCGACTACGAACTACAATTCTAAGTTTACAAAAAACTTGTGATTTATATCTTCTGTGACTTTTCACATAAATCACATACTATGCATCTCATGAACTATATGATAACGTCCGAATATTCATGTTACTATTATTTTAGATAATAATAAAACAACTTTATTTAACACAATATTAAGTCATACATAATGTCATACATGGCATCTCACAATAGAATTTAAGGGCACTAATCCTAACACCCCAAACATCTAAAATAATTAAAAAATACACCTCGTCATTGCTAAAATGAGCAAAATGCCCAAAAATCCTCTAGAATGAGAAAAACAACTTGAAACCGGCCAAAATACCCCCAAAATCTAAAAAACGTGTTTATTTTGGCTTAGTTTAGGGGTATTTTGGTCATTTTAGGAGGTTTCAAGGGTATTTTGCTAATTTTTGAGGTTTCAATAGTATTTTGGCCATTTTAAAAGTTTTTGTGGGTATTGTTGTCGTTTTGGGGGCGTTTTGGTCATTTTTTAGGGTTTTGGGAAATTTTGGACATTCGTGATGCATCTAAGTCATTTTGGCAGTTCTAAGGAGGTCATATTAGAGGTTTTGGTGTATTTAGAGGTTTTTTGATATTTTGATAATTTTCATGGGTAAAATAATTTTTTTTGACAAAAAAATACCCTTGAAATCACTAGAATGGCCATTATACTTCCAAAATCACCAAAATTACCCTAAAACCATAAAATGTCCAAAAAAAAAATCCTCCAAAACCTCTTAATTGACCAAAATAGCCTCAAAATCTCTAAAACGACTTAAATAACCTCAAAACCTCAAAAATGACCAAAATACCCCTGAAACGGTAAGAATGACCAGGCAAATCTCAATACCTCGTAAATGACAAAAATGCCTCAAACATCTAAAATGATTAAAAAGTACACCTTGACATTATTAAAATGAGCAAAATGCCCCAAAATCCTCTAGAATGAGCAAAACAACTCGAAACCAACCAAAATACCGCCAAAATCTAAAACATCGAGTGTATTTTAGCTTAGTTTAGGGGAATTTTGGTCATTTTCAGAGGTTTCGGGTGTATTTTTCTTATTATTAAAGTTTTAATGGTGTTTTGGTTATTTTGAAAGTTTTCGGGGGTATTGTGGTGGTTTTGGGGGCATTTTGGTCATTTTTTAGGGTTTTGGGATATTTGGACGTTCGTGGTGCATTTTAGTCATTTTGGCAGTTCTAAAGGCGTCATTTTAGAGGTTTTGGTGTATTTATAAGTTTTTTGATATTTTGGTAATTCACACAGGTAAAATAATTTTTTTTTGAAAAAACAATACCCATGAAATCACTAGAATAGCCATTATACTCCAAAAATTACTAAAATACCCCTAAAACCACTAAATGTCCAAAAAAAAAAAAACCCCCCGAAACCTCTTAATTGATCAAAATACTCTTAAAATCTCTAAAACAACTAAAATAACCCCAAAACCTCCAAAATGACCAAAATACCCCTGAAACGGCTAGAATGAGAAGTTAAATCTCGATACCTCTTAAATGACCAAAATGCCCCAAAAATCTAAAATGATTAAAAAATACACCTCAACAGCTAAAATGTACAAAATGCCCTAAAATCCACTAGAATGAGCAAAATAACTCGAAACCGACCAAAATACTCCCAAAGTCTAAAATATCATGTGTATTTTGGCTTAGTATAGGGGTATTTTGGTCATTTTTCGAGATTTCAAGGGTATTTTAATTATTTTTTATTTTTCAATGGTATTTTGGTCATTTTAAAAGTTTTCGAGGGTATTATGGTCGTTTTGGGGGCGTTTTAGTCATTTTCTTTGGTTTTGAGAATTTTGGTCATTCGTGGCGCATTTTAGTCATTTTGGTTGTTCTATGGGGGTCATTTTAGAGGTTTTATTGTGTTAATAGGTTTTTTGATATTTTGGGAATTCTCACGGGTAAAATAAATTTTTTTTTTCGACAAAAAAATTCCCTTGAAATCATTAGAATGACCAATATACTCACAAAATCCCCAAAATTACCAAAATAGTCCCAAAACCACAAAACGTCAAAAAAAAAAACCCTCACCGAAACGTCTTAATTGACTGAAATTGCCTCAAAATCTCTAAAACGTCTAAAGTAACCCGAAAACCTCTAAAATAACCAAAATACTCCTGAAACGGCTAGTAAGAGCAGTCAAATTTCAATACTTCGTAAATGACCAAAATGCCCCAAACATCTAAAATGATTAAAAAATACACCTCGTCGTTGCCGAAATGAGCAAAACAACATGAAACCAGCCAAAATACCCCCAAAATCTAAAAAATCGAGCATATTTTGGCTTAGTTTATGGGTATTTTGGTCATTTTCGAAGATTTCGAGGGTATTTTGCAAATTTTTGAGGTTTTAACGGTATTTTGGCCCTTTTAGAAGTTTTCGGGGGTATTGTGGTCGTTTTGGGTGCGTTTTGGTCATTTTCTAGGGTTTTGGGATATTTTGGACATTCGTTGTACATTTTAGTCATTTTGGCAGTCCTATGGTTGTCGTTTTAGATGTTTTGGTGTATTTATAGGTTTTTTCATATTTTCGTAATTCACACGGGTAAAATAAATTTTTTTTTTTTTGACAAAACAATACCTTTGAAATCACTAGAATAGCCATTATACTCCCAAAATTACCAAAATACCCATAAAACCACAAAATGTCCAAAAAAAAAAACCCCCGAAACCTCTTAAATGACCAAAATACCCTCGAAATCTCAAAAACAACCCCAAAACCTCCAAAATGACCAAAATACCCCTGAAACGTCTAGAATGAGAAGTTAAATCTCGATACCTCTTAAATGACCAAAATGCCCCAAAAATCTAAAATGATTAAAAAATACACCTCGACATTGCTAAAATATACAAAATGCCCTAAAATCCACTAGAATGAGCAATACAACTCGAAACCGACCAAAATACCCCCCAAAATCTAAAATATCGTGTATATTTTGGCTTAGTATAGGCATATTTTGGTCATTTTTCGAGGTTTCGACTGTATTCTAATTATTTTTCATTTTTCAATGGTATTTTGGTCATTTTAAAAGTTTTCAGGGGTATTGTGTTCGTTTTGGGGGGGTTTTGGTCATTTTCTTGGGTTTTGAGATATTATGGACATTCATGGCGCATTTTAGTCATTTTGGTTGTTCTATGGGGGTCATTTTAGAGGTTTTGTTGTGTTTATAGGTTTTTTGATCTTTTAGAAATTCTCTCGGGTAAAATAAATTTTTTTTCAACGAAAAAATTCCATTGAAATCACTAGAATGACCAATATAATCACAAAATCATCAAAATTACCAAAATTGCCCCAAAACTACAAAATGTCCAAAAAAACTCTCATCGAAAACTATTAATTGACCGAAATAGTCTCAAAATCTCTAAAACGACAAAAACAACCTCAAAACCTCAAAAATGACCAAAATACCCCGGAAACGGCTAGCATGAGCAGTCAAATTTCGATACTTCGTAAATGACCATAATGCCCCAAAATCCAACACGAAACCGACCAAAATACCTCCAAAATTTAAAATATCGTTAGTATTTTGGCTTAGTATAGGGGTATTTTGGTCATTTTTTTTTTTGGTTTCGAGGGTATTTTAATTATTTTTTATTTTTCAAAGGTGTTTTGGTCATTTTAAAAGTTTTCTAGGGTATTATGGTCGTTTTGGGGGCGTTTTAGTCATTTTCTTGAGTTTCGAGAATTTTGGACATTCGTGGGGCATTTTAGTCATTTTGGTTGTTCTATAGGGGTCATTTTAGAGGATTTGTTGTGTTTATAGGTTTTTTGATATTTTGGTAATTCTAACGGGTAAAATAAATTTTTTTCTCGACAAAAAAATTCCCTTCAAATCACTAGAATGGCCAATATACTCACAAAATCACCAAAATTAACAAAATAGTCTGAAAACCACAAAATGTTAAAAAAAAAAAAAAAAACCATCACCGAAACGTCTTAATTGACCGAAATAGCCTCAAAATCTCTAAAACGACTAAAATACCCCGAAAACCACTAAAATAACCAAAATACCCCTGAAACGGCTAGCAAGAGCAGTCAAATTTCGATACTTCGTAAACGACCAAAATGCCCCAAACATCTGAAATGATTAAAAAATACACCTCGTCATTGCCGAAATGAGCAAAACAACTTGAAAC
>JARYZH020001844.1:0-21660 GCA_030021035.2 Notholithocarpus densiflorus | reverse complement strand
CCACTTGTATTCAAATGGTCCAAAGAAGGATTTAGATTTAGAGTCTGTAATTCATTTCGTCTCTCCCCCTGAATTGAGGACTCGGGAACAGTATAGTACATGTCATTTTCATGAAAGACAACGTCAAGGGTGACATACATTTTCCATGATGAGGGGTGATAGCAGCGGTAGCCTTTCTGAAATGAGGCATAGCCAACAAAGACACATCGTAGGGCTCGTGGTTCCAGCTTATCATGCAATGGCTTAGGAAGATGCACAAATGCCACGCACCCGAAAATTCTAGGTGATAAATTCGGAGCAGTAGGAGCAGTTACAGTCGAATGAAGAACTTCAATGGGAGTCTGAAAATTCAGTGAGCTGGAGGGTACACGGTTAATGAGGTAAGCTGCAACACTGAGCGCTTCACCCCAGTAGCTGGTGGGCATGTGAGCTCCAAACAAAGAGGCTCGTACAACTTTAAGTAGGTGGCGATTCTTGCACTCCGCAACCCCATTTTGCTGAGGGGAATAAGGGCAAGTTGTCTAGTGAGATATGCCATGTTCTTGCAAGTACTTCTTCAGGTCCTGATTAACAAATTCTCCACCATTATCAGTGCGAAGAACTTGTATGTGAGATTGGTATTGAGTGGCGATCATCTTATGAAATTTTTGAAACAAGGAGCTAACTTCATTTTTTGATTTCATCAAGCAAACCCAAGTCATACGAGTGTGATCATCAATAAATGAGACAAACCAACGAGAACCATTCAAGGACGGGTTTTTGGCCAGCCCCCATACATCAGAGTGAATCAACATAAAAGGTACCAGACTTTTATTCATACTCAATGGGAACGATACATGGTGACTTTTTGCAAGTTCACAAATACTACATTTGAAATCTAAAGTATTTACCTGAGAAAACAACTTTGGGAACAATATTTTTAAATATCCAAAAGACGCATGACCCAAGCGCCTGTGCCACAACCAAATTTCAAAGGACTTGTCGATCTGATTCGCTGAAAGAGCTTGAGCCAACTGATGTGAGCTAGTAGGCTTCAGATCCAGATAGTACAGCTTCCCCCTTCTAGTACCACAACCAATCGTCTTCCGAGTTCGAATGTCCTTAAAAACACAAAGGTTAGGCCAGAAAATCACAACACAATACAACGCACTAGTTATTTGAGCGACAGACAATAAATTATGGTTGAGGGAAGGTACAACTAAAACAGAATCAAGATTCAAATTATATGAGAGAGGAATTGAACATTCCCCAATCATAGGTGAGGGATTGCCATTGGCGGTAGAGACTATATGTGTGGTGGACTGTTTCATAGATGAAACATCCTGACTGTCAAAGGTCATGTGATCCGTAGCACCGGAATCAATTATCCATGTACTACTACTACTACCTGATTCAGAAGTATGGAAAACCTTACCAATGTTACCTGAAGTAGCAATCAAAGAGGAAGCTTTTGCAACATCATTGGAAGGTTTGGTCACAGCAACAAAGGCTTGGTGGTTTGGCTTCGAATTGCGCTTGCGCGGTGCCTTTGCTGGATCCCACCAATCTGGATAGCCAATTAAGTCATAACACCGTGCCTTTGTATGGCCTCTCACCACAGTGAGTGCACAAACGTTCGGGTTTGGCAGCACCTATTTCATAACTACCTTTCTGAGATCGTGCTTGATCAGAATCAGTCTTTTGAGCGGATTGTCGAGGCTGGGGCTTATAGCGTCGAGCCATTAGAGCGGAAGGCTTAGGATTATCGGGTTCAGCATTTAAGGTTGCTCGGCGTACAGCATCTCGAAGAACATAGGCATAGGTGTCGTCAAGGTCCATCGAGGGGTCCTTCCGAAGAACCTCACCTCTAATCTGTTCGAATTCTGCATCCAGACCACTAAGAAAGATGTGCACTCTCAACCGTGCAACAGATTTCTTATAGGTGACAATATCATCGGGATCCTTCATGATAACTTTATCACGATAATCTAATTCTTGGAAAATTTCGACAAGCTTATCTCTGGTGACATGGAGGTCAGCAACCAACCCTTGACCTTTTGATTCTCTGCATACCACTTTGCATAGGTAGCATCAGTTTCCTTCGGTGGATCAGTTTTACCCATAATATATTCGAGCTTCTCACGTCCTGCGATTTGCATCTCTAATATTTGAGATCATACATCATAGTTAACTTCAGTGAGGACAACTCCGGCATGGAAGCCAGAATTTTCAGATTGGATATGGATTACTGGGGTTGATGGTTCGAGAGTAGAGGATTCAGAAGCCATATGGTGGTAGTTGTTTGCTACGATGGTTGTTCAGAGTAGTATGGGAGTAGTTGTTTACTGCGATGGAAATTTTTGGGAGGCTCTGATACCAAGTCAAAACTTGGTTTTCATTCATCCTTTTCTTTTTTACAATATTGTGGGCATAAATAGCCACTATACATAATTGGAATGCTAAAGTTTAGGACCACAAATCTCTGAGCCAGTAAAGCATATCTCTAATCTAGGAAACATATATATTTACAATCAATCTATATACGGAAGTATACCAACTTGGAATTACTTCTAGAATCTTCAACATAATACGATTACTACTTCTATCCAACAGTCAACCTAGAAATTTATAAACTCCTCGTATTATATTCTCATGAGATTGAGATTGGAAAATTTTCTCCCTCATACTTTCCAGGAAAATTATTACCGCTTTTTCCTTTGAAATGAATGCTTTTGATATTATATTTCGTTGGTTAAGGATTACTCATAGACTCATAGTACCCCAAGTAGGTTAATTTATGAGGAGGTGGGCCAATAAAACAAGAGTGTCATTATGTGATTATGACCATTAAGTTGACATTATTATAGGTAAACTTTGGAATGGTTCTGAAAATTACTTGGTCAATATTGTCCAAGTGACTGTTGGATCAAAGGAAAAAACTATGTTATAATATATACCTTATCTTCTTGTTGAGGATAAGCTATCACAATAGCCACTGAAATTCAAACACTATCAACTAGTAATGACCAGTAACGAAAAATGAAAGTTCCAGATGATAAATACATCTACTTACCAGCTCATTAATCGATGTTGAAGATGCAGACCCTGAATTAATTAACAAGCCCTAGGCCTTATTGAATAGAGTAATATATTATGATCTCCATAAGACTCTAATAAACATTATTGAATAGAGTAATTATGATCTCCAGAATTTGATCATGGTTGTAAAATTGAATTGTTTAAGATTTCAGTGATTGAGTCAGGGCACATTGAGAAGTAATATTGGGCGAGTTGGTACCTCCCTAAGTCATAAGTATTTGGCAGAGCCAGAAAAGTGGATTTGAGCTATCAAAGTCGCAACATATAGATTATGTAAATATTTCTGACCATTTCAAAAAAATAAAGAATTAATATAAATTATGAAATGTCAAAAGATTGATAAAGTTTAATGTTCACATTCTGGATTAGAGCATTGTTGGAATTGTATATCCAAAAGTTGATCAGAAAGGTAGAGGAAGGGTGCTATGTGGTTCAAAACAAAGTTGGAAAAGGGGTGAAAATTAAAATATCATTTTTTTTTCCCACTCACTCACTTTTCTCCCCCATTTTGAGGAGCAACTTTTACAGGGTTGGATGGAAAACACCAAGCAGTCACTTTCTTTCCTCTCCATGTGAACCGAACAGAAGAAAATTCTATTTATTCACACATTTTTCAGTGAAGCCAGATAAATCCTTAAGCTAGTTGCTATAAGAGAAAATATGATAGATAGTGCCTCACTAAAGTTGATTGGACAACACATACACCAGAAGATATGCAATTTACAATTTTTAATTGAATTAATGGAGTATCTATAGTTATTTGTATGGTGAAGAGTATTGCATAAATCAGTAAAAATAAAATAAAATAAAATAAAATAAATATTTTCTAGTAAAATTAAGTATTGATTTTTTTTTTTTCATTTTTATTCAGTAATCTATAATATAATATATGTTTTAACCATTTGAATAATTTAAATTGCAAAGAAAATTCTCCAATTTTTATATAAAAGAGAATTTAGATTCAAATCTTCTTATCCTTCACTTGTCTGAAATATAGTCTTAATAGCTTAAGTATGGATTTGCATGAGATTTTTGTTTTTTTTTAACGCTTATTTGACATATTTAATTACTTATGTACAATTTTTCAAAAGCTTTTTTTTTTTTTTTATAATTTTTTTCAAGGTAAGAATTTATTTTTTTCTAATTTATTTAGCAAATAAAATAAACTAGGGAAAACATTTTACACCAAACGGTCCAAACCAACATGGCAAACTACAAAATTATGGGACTGACTTTATTAACTCTAACCATATATGTCTTATTAAACATAAAAGCTATAGCTTTGTCCAGCCTTCATTAGCAATGCCAAACCAGCCTTCATTAGCAATGCCAAACCTGTTAACTTTTCGCAAGACTCTGGTGATGAATGTTATGAAAATTTGATGAAAATGTAAATTGCATTAATGGACTGTAAACGTGTACAAAAGTATTTATATTTTGAGTCAGGTTAACAAGTGCTATTAGGATAATAATTAACCATCTATTTTAAGAAAATTTTAACACAATTTTTATAAAAAATAAAAAAAACTGTCAAAACTTTATTTATTTATTTATTTATTTTATAAAAACTCTCTCTAAAATGGAACGTTAACCATTATCTTAATAGCATCCATCAGTAATTTCATTATATTTTAATGTACAAGAGCGTAACTCTTCAAACAATACGGATCTTATTCCCACCAAAATTCTGTAACAAAATCAAGGCTACTGACAGATGTCAATAAATAGAACTAACAAACTAATAACTCTCGACGACAACAATAACAATTGTCTAAACAACAATAACCACACACACACAACATACATTGGATTAAGCAAGTAGTGTGGAATTATCGGCCGGCGAGGTCCAAACGATGTCTTTAAGAGCCGGCCGTAGTTCCTTACTGCAGAACTGGTTGTATTCCAAGGTATCGCCATTGTTTTTCTTCACCTCCACCACCAGAAACGACGGCGTCACGGCGAAAATCTCCGCCGCAATAGCCAGCTTCCCTTTACGTCCACTCTCGTTTCCTTGAAGTCTCACCCTCGACTCGCTCTTCTTCACACTGAAATTCCCACTCTTCGCCGCCACCTCCTCCAGCGTCGATATCACACTGCTCGCCGGCCTCGTCGTCACAAACCTCAGCTCTTCCTTCTCCTCCCTCTTCTTCTCCTCGAACAGCGGCGACAAGTCGAACCCTTCAGACAACGATATTATGTGGAACGCATTCAGAGTCTCGGACTGTTTGAATGGTGACTTCTCGTACTCCTGAAACTCTTGCTCCTCTTTAGTTAGGATTGACTTGGGTGCTGACTTTTTGAACCAAGAAGAATCCATGATTTTCGCGATTGTGATTCTTGTCATCGGATTCGGATCGAGAAGCTTTGTAATCAGTCTCCGAGCTTCTGAAGAAAACCATGGTGGACACTGGAAGTCACCTCTGAAAATCTTCCTATACATGGCCACAATATTATCGTCCTGAAATGGCAAAAACCCAGCCAGAAGAACATACAGGATAACTCCACAGGACCAAAGATCAGCTTTGGCACCATCGTAGCCTTTCTTACCAATCACCTCAGGCGCCACATAAGCCGGTGTGCCACACGTTGTGTGTAGCAACCCATCTTGCTTCAAATGCTCAGTGAAAGCGCTGAGACCGAAATCAGTGACTTTCAAATTGCCTTCTTCGTCTAAGAGCAAGTTCTCGGGCTTGAGATCTCGGTGGTAGACTCCACGGCTGTGGCAGAAATCGATGGCGGAGATGAGTTGTTGGAAATACACTCTCGCCACGTCGTCTCTTAGCCGACCCTTAGCGATTTTCGAAAACAGCTCGCCTCCACGTACGAGCTCCATGGCGAAGTAGATCTTGGATTTGCTCGCCATAACTTCATGGAGCTCGACTATGTTTGGATGCTGTACCATCTTCATCACCGAGATTTCTCTCTTGATCTGCTCCATCATACCCACTTTGATCACTTTCTCTTTGCCCACAACCTTCATCGCCACGCTCTTCCCGGACTTCAAGTTCCTGGCATGGTACACCTTGGCGAAAGTACCATGACCCAGAAGCCGACCAAGCTCGTATTTCCCATGTAGCAACGTTGAATTACCATCTTTACACTTGTTGTCACCCATTTTTTCTTAAAATTTTCACCCTCTGCTACAAAATTAAGCTTTTGAAAAGGAAAAAACAACAACTCTAATATTCTGACTAAGAAAGAAAGAACATCAATTGATGAATTTAGAATAATCAGACGGTCACCCGTCTTCGACGTGTTTGCGGTGGCAAGTCCGACCGCCCATACAGCTCTTGGCTCGCCAACTGAGTTCAGGCCTTGTCAGCGAAGCTCCAACCATCTCTCTGCATTCCCTAACGAGACCCAAACTCTGAAAATCTTTAGATAAGAAGAGTATGAGACTAATAAGAGTTTCAAAGATTTTATCAGCCGTAGTGTTTTGGCTTCTTTTTTTTTTTCTCACGAATAGCATTTGCTTACCCATATATAGGGGCATTTGTATGTCAAAATTACGTTTCCACCCTTCAGGATTGGGTTTCCAAGAAGGGTCTGCTCTCATCAAACGGTTACTGTTAAGGGCCTCGTATCTGTAATGCAACGTGTCAGAATCGAACGGGGGGTTAGTGATAAGTGTGGGATTGTGAGGGTGAAAGGTTAGGACACGTGTGAGGGTTTGTGTGGGCAGGGCAGTGATGGTTTATTAAAGCCTAGAACCGCCTATGTTACAGGCCCTTGTGATTACGATTTTGTCCTCAATTGCCCATTTGCTATATAGGTAGGTAAATGCTTTCTTCTTCAATAATTCTGTGGGTCCACCAACCCGTGTCAAAACAACAGTGATGTTGTTGATAAGTTATTACGCGTGTAATGCGCATGAGATAGTAAAAACAAGTTTGGAATTGTGATCTTATGGGCAACTACAGCAAAGAATCAAAAGAATATCCTAATTAAGAGATAAAAATAAACTGCGAGGGCCCTCTATCATTTCAATCAATGTTGTGAATTCCAGTTTGGGTATTTGCTTCGGTTTTTCTATTAGAAGTAGTACATAATATTTTGGAATCGATTTTACGTGTTGGTTGGAGTTTGATTTGGAATCGAACAGCCACTCAATCCGATTAACTCAGTTTGGAATTGCACCACTAGTTGCTAAGAGCATTCCTATTAAGGATGCTAAAAGTGCCATATGCTAAATTTTAGCACCAATACACCAAAAAACCAACTCCATCAAACATTTTAAATCTCAAAAATTTTGAGATACTGCTATAGTGAGATTGTATTAATACAACCTCACTGTAGCACAAATCTTAAATCAAAAACTATTTTTTTATTTCAACGATAACTGTGCGTGTATTTGTTTTTTATTTTTCCCTTCTTTCTTCTCTCTCCTCTCTCACTTTCCTCTTCTCTCTTTCCCGTAGCTTCTCTGTGGGTTTGATAGGTCTCGATGACTGCAAGTGGGTCTGGGTCCGACGGTGGTTTGAGTTGGTTGAGGCCATGGGTTGAAGATCGGGGTTGAGGATTGGGGTTGAGGTGAGGATAGGGGTTGCTTGGGTGGTGGGTTTTGTGGCGGTTTTGTGGTGGGTTTTCGTTGCAGTTTGTGCCGTGGGTTTTATTTTTTATTTTTATTTTGGTGGTTGGGGGTTGAGGTTGTGGTTGGTGGTGGTGGCTGTGGCTGTGGCCGTGGTTAGAGGTGATGAGCTCGAAAAGCTCAGGCCATGGAAGTTTTGAGAGCAAATATCAGAGAGAGGGAGAAGCTTCTCGGTTTGTGCTGTGGTTTTTTTTTTTTTTTTTTTTTTGGTGGTTGGGGGTTGAGGTTGTGGTTGGTGGCTGTGGCTGTGGCTGTGGCCGTGGTCGTGGTTTATCAGTGATGAGCTTGAAAAGCTCAGGCCATGGAGGTTTTGAGAGCAAATATCAGAGGGAGGGAGAAGCTTCATCGGGTTGAGAAAGATGAAAAGACAGTGAGAGAGAGCGACAGAGGGAGAGTGAGAAATAATAAAAAAAATGAATAAAAAATAATAAAGAAAGAATATTTAAATGAAGTGTTAAAAAAATAGAAATGTTAAAAAAATAGAAGTTTTGATGTAAGAAATATTGTAAAGTGGTGTGTTATATGTTATAAATATAGGTTTTGAGATGGTAAATGTTAAAATTTTTAAAAGTCTTGATAAGAATGCTCTAAGTATAGGTCTTCGATCGTCATGTTATAACAAGTCTGGCTGTTGGATTGATTAATGATAGTTTTCATTGATATGAATTCAATTTTCTAATTTTTAGGTTGAATTAGTAGAATTCAATAATTTTTTTTAATACCTAAATTTGAATAATAGATAACATGATGTATATTGATAAATAAGGCATGTATTTTTTTTTAATTAGAAGGAAAATTTAAACATATATATTTTTTAGATAGCTTTAACATATGGTATCTGCTCCTAATAATATCTCTTTATCATCAAACTAATTAAGATACCACTCGGTTTTTTGTGTAAACGGAGATTAAACCTTAGATCTTTTATTTGACCATTAAAGACTTTATCAGCTGACAATATTGAACATCATAAATTATTAGAAAAATATACTAAAGTAATTAAGTGATATCAAGTATCAACTATATAAAACAACAAGAGCCTTATAAATAGCTAAGACTCAATTACATTATTTAATTTTTCATATTCTTCCTTATACGAAGAATTTGAATTTGAATCCCGTTCCCCATTGTACTAATTATAAAAAAAAAAATAGTGGGTATAAAAAAAGAAGTATACTTAAGGTCCACTGAAATGGTCTCTAATTTTTTTTTTAATAAAAAATCTTCATGTCCATTTGAGATTACTTATATGTATCAATATTTTTATATATAAAAAAAAAAATGTTAGTGTGGGAGTCAAAAACAACCAACAAATAGACAGTGAGGCTGATATTTGATCTACACAATTCATTTCTAAAAAAATTGGATAAAAAACCACAATGGGAGGTTTAAGCAGTAAGTTGAAGGTGACGAAGGGCTAAATCAAACTTTTATATATGAGGAAACAATGTTCCCGAGGTACATAGGAATGGAAAAAGCTAGTAAAAAGCTCTCTGATTTCTCTTCCTCTCTCTTCTTTTTGCTTGGATTTTCTCTCTTTAATTTTCTGAACCCCCCATCCTGTTGCACCTTTCCTCCTTTTATAGACACCTTCCCCTTCCTTCTCTTTCTCTAGCTAGCTTGCCCCCAGCTAGATTTGGGGGATACTTGTCCCATCAAACTCCCACTTTGCCCTTTTTTTTTTTTTGTTATCATAAAGGGGGACTTTTTAGGGGTGCTTCCATTGTTCAGACCAATCATTCAGCATTTAATGTGGCTGACATTAGGTGAGGAGCCTCATTAATGCAAAGGTTACTGTTTCATTGGGCCTTGCGTTTTCTTCTTCGTGTCCCTTGAAGTTAGTTTAGGAAATGGGAATTCATAACCAAGGAGAAAAAGTGCTTCCCAAGATTCCTCCATTACCTCGGGGTAATAATCACACCCCTCACCTCGGTTAAGAATGTGGAAGAAGCAGTCACCTCAGCTTTCCTTGATGGTGAGTATGGTTTATTGTTAACCCAAGGAAGATCATTCGATGGTTACTTGTAATTTGGGCCAGGCCCATTTCACGGGTGTATCTTCTTATTTAGCCCAAATCCTTAGGTCATGTCCAAGTTCATCACCCCCCCCCCCCCCCCCCCCCCCAGGCAAGAAAAAAAATTATATCTTTAAAAAAAATGTGATTTAAAAAAATTATATACTTTTAATGGTAGTTTAAGCACTTATAATTCCAAGGGTAAAACTTAAATACAATTATTTAGATATAGTACATTATGTTTTGCAATTAAATTTAGACATTTAGAATGATTGAATTTAATTAATATAGTAATGAAGCCCACCTAAAGAACTTTATTTAAATTTTCAATTTTGTCTTCAAACTAATCTCCCACTCTCTTTATTACAAAGTGGGTTCTTATTAGTTCAAGTGAAAGAAGAACTATATTTAAATTTGGATACGACTTGTGTCCAGTGCATACTAGACACAATAGGATTTGGACACATGATCAATTTTGGATACGTATAGGTTTAGTTAGTTTGAAATATTATACACATCTATCCAAATAAAAAAAAAAAAAAAAAAAACTCTCAATATAACAATGTGGCCCATTCCATAGTGTTTAAAAGGGAGGTGAAAACAAGAGAAGAAATAGTTACAATGCGCTAGTTGTGGCAAAAGTTATGAATTTTTTTATGGCATAAACTCAAAGAAGATACATGTAAAATTTTATTGGAGCACACACCTAAAACTTGCATTCCTGCAATATGCATTTAGGGATTAGGATTTAGTAGGTATTGCACTAGGTGCAATTCGCTCTACCATCTTTCACCCAAAAAAAAAAATTTTACTTTTTACTTCTCCTCACTTTTTTAATCAATGATTGAGATTGAAAGTTACTATTTGCAACTATCAATTTCAATCATTCATAAAAATTGCATGCAATACCTTAAGCGTGACACCTGATCTCAATCCACGCATTTAGGTGTTTTTTTTAGCGTATGTCGACTGTAGAGATCAAATCAGGGCCTACCGGCCGAGACCAAACCACGACATCCTCGTCAGCAGTTGGTGTGGTAAGTGATAAGTTTGCTTTGAAAGGCTGAGGATTTTAGTACCTCTCATGGTCCTCAATGAGTCATCAGATGGGACCATACCTAATGAAATCAAATAACAGGTTTTTCATTTCAGAATAAAAGTATTTATCCCCAAAATACATATTTAACTCATATAATATTAAACATAGATATTTTCAAATTATAAAAAAGAGATTTTCGAAAACCCTTTAGCAAAAATAGCAATCAAAGTAAAGTCATTATTATTTAATTTCTTAACAGGTATTTATGTCCACAATGCATGTGTAGAAAATTTAAATGTTATTTACAAGCATTGGTTGCATTTAGTTGTATTTTTTGAATGACTTCCATCGTTGTTGGAAGGCATATGTATGTAATTGAACTTCAAGAAAGTTGCTTTGTTGATTATTCCAAATAAGAAAGTTTGTCAAAATCAAGGGCGACCAACATTTACCAGTTATACCACCCAAAAGTACAATATATCTTATCCATTTAAGCTTAAAAGAAGCATAGGATTTCTCGTGTTCATTGTATCCCTTTCTAGTTAAAGAGAGAATGAATAAAAACCTGAAATATGAATTACAGTATGAGTGTGACATATCAGTCTTTTAGATAAGCTTATCTAATGTAGGTTTTACGTTATAGAGTATAGAATTAAAACACATGCAAAGTCAGACTGTTTCACTTTTATGATAAGAACGTGAAAATGATCAGCACAGCCACATAAATAATGGGTATTGTAATTCAAGTCATCAAAAGTAGATCCCATACAAAAAGAAAAAAGAAAAAAGAAGAAGTCATCAAGTAGATAAGAAGATGGGAAAAATGCCATAAATAAATGTTAACTGCGGTAATGGGACTCTGACTAGGAGTTGATTTTTTATCGCAATGTTTAAAAAGATTGAAACAATTATCGAATTATCTATAAAATAGAGAATGTTTAGAATTAAAAAATATTGTATTGCATCATAGTGCAACTATTTTATTCAACAATATTAATTAATATTACCGCACATTCTTGATGCAATGATCAGTCTATAAGTATAAATGCTTGTGAGGTGTGGGGGGAAGGGCCGGAGTTCAAGTCATATACACTTAAATTAGGATAGAGTAGAGTTGCTATCTTGTATAAAAAAAAACAATATTAATTAACAAAATTAATAATTACTGATGGGATAGTAAAAAATTACAACTCATATTCGTCCATATGGATCGTCCGTGATCTTGAGCGCATTATTTTTGTTGATCGTCTGAGCAATGGGATCGTCCATGGGCAAGGTACATGGACGACTTACACAACGACAGAGCATTAGCATCGTCCATGTACATAGCACATGGACGACTCACACAAGTCTGAACAGTAGGGTCGTCCATGGGAAAAGCACATGGACGACTCACATAACACCGTCAGAAAACCAAGTCTTCCATGGACGAAGTCCATGGACGACCACATGACACTCAGAAACTCTCAAGTATAAATTTACTGGAGAGTATGAAAGATTCGAATCTTAAAACCTTGAAACAGTTACTCAACCCGAATTCATCGCCATGGATTCCTCTTAAGTACATAACTTCCATCAACGGTTGTAACTCCTATAGCCGTTGGGGAAGTTATGTCTGGACTCAAGAGAATTTCCTCAAATCTTGGAGAAGTTACCAAGCCAATAACCGCTCCAAGGTCCTCTATATAAAGGACCAGTCTGAATCAAAATGAGGCAAGTGTATTCTAAGACTTTCTTTCTAAAAGTTGAAAACTCTTTTCTAGGAAGAAACTAACTTAGCCATCGGAGGGTGTTTGGCCGGTCTACACCGGTCCCCTTTGATCGTGTGTTCATCTTTGTAGGCCTTCGCAACCACCAGTAGCCCACCGAAGCCGAAGCATTCAGCCTACTGATTCCGTGCAGCATCAGTTGGCGCCGTCTGTGGGAACGAAGAAAATTCAAGTTTTTGCATTTCTATCCTTTTCCGACCAAAGGCTGTATGGTTCGGACAAGATCAAGGGCTACTAGCCCAGGCCATCAAGAAAGTAGGGATGCTTCTAGCAATCCCCATCGAGATCGCCAATCAGCGCCTGTCGCACAGCCGCCTTCCATCCAGCATATGCAATCCATGGCAGCCGCCGTGGCGGAGTTAACTCGTCAAAACCAACAGTTGACTAGGGAAATCAATCTGAGGCAGTATCGTGAAGGATATGCTGAAGGACAAGCCCAGAGTCAAGAAGATAGGGGGGGAAACGCTGAGCCCGAAAGTCAATCAAGGGGCACCACTTCGCGAAGGGTACCACACTTGGAGAAGGAGATGGATCAGATGAAAAAGGTGATGGACGAGATGAGGGAAAGCATGAGAAGGGCAAACCCCGTAGAAGATTTGGTTCATCGAACAGATTCCCCTTTCACGGCTTCCATCAATGGTCATCCTTTGCCCCCAAAGTTTAAAATGCCTTCCTTGGATTCGTATGACGGGACGCGTGATCCTTTTGATCATATCGCTACCTTCAAGACTACAATGCATCTCCAAGGGGTTCCAGACGAGATTATGTGCAGAGCCTTCCCTACCACCCTGAAGGGCCCAGCGCGAGTGTGGTTTAGCAAGATACCTCCAAGCACAGTTAGTTCTTTTGAAGAGTTAAGTAAGTTGTTTGTCAATAACTTCATTGGAGGGCAAAGACACAAACGTTCTTCGTCCAGCCTGTTGACTATAGAACAAGGGGAGAATGAAAGCCTGCGCTTCTTCATCTCTCGTTTTAACAGGGAAGCACTGACCGTGGACGAGGTTGATGACAAGCTACTCTTGGCGGCCTTCCACAATGGGGTTAACTCAGACCTATTCATCCACAAGCTTTATGAGAAAGAACCTCAATCCATGGCTGAACTCGTCCATTCAGCCCAAAACTTTATGAATGCAGAAGACGCAATCATAGCTAAGAAGAGGAAGAGAGCTGAAAGGATGGAAGCAAACCAGGTGCGACACTCTGACCACGGTCCTCCTCCAAAGAAGGGGCGGACGGAAGATAGAAGGGACAGAGATAACAAGAAGCAAGGCCCCCCAGTCAGGAATCAGAGTTATACATCCTTAAATGCCCCTCTCGATCAAGTGCTCATGCAGATCAAGGATGATCCTTCCTTGAAATGGCCAGAGAAGATGAAAGGAGATCCTAACAAGCGCAATAAAAATAAATACTGTCGCTTCCATAGAGATCATGGCCATGACATGGACGAGTGTTACGACTTGAAGCAGCAGATTGAGAATCTTATTAGACAAGGAAAGTTAAGACATTTCGTTGGAAGAGATCAAAAAGATGAGAAGTTGAAGGGAAAGATGGAAGAATCATCACGTCCTCCGCTTGGAGAAATAAGGGTTATCATAGGAGGGACTTCAGCAGGACAGTCTTCCAAATCAAGAAAAACTTATCTCAAAGTGGTGCAAAACGTCCAACTCTCTGGACGATCACCAAGGACGAGAGGGACCGACGAATCTACTATCTCATTCACCGACGAAGAAGCTGAAAGGATCCATCACCCGCATGACGATGCCATTGTTATAACTTTACTTATCGCCGATTATACAACCAGGAGAGTGTTGGTGGATAATGGAAGTTCAGCAGATATATTGTACTACCTTGCCTTCCAACAGATGAGGCTTGGACGAGATCAACTTCGTCCAGTATGTTCACCATTGATAGGGTTTGGAGGAATGAAGGTGCAACCTGTTGGCACCATTATGCTACCTGTAGTGGTGGGATCATACCCCCAGCAGATAACCAAGGAAGTCAATTTCCTTGTGGTGGATTGTTCGTCCTCATACAATGCTATTATTGGAAGACCGACCCTGAACAGTTGGAAGGCAGTAACGTCTACCTACCACTTATCGGTTAAGTTCCCTACGGAGTGTGGGATAGGACAAGTACAAGGAGATCAGTTGGCGGCTAGAGAATGCTGTTTAGCCATGATGGCTTTGGACGAGCAGGTTCAGACAATGAGTATTGAGGAAAGAAGGTTTGTTGCGGAGCCCACGGAAGTATTGGAAGATGTTCTTTTGCAAGAAGATGATCTGGAAAAATTCACAAGAATTGGAACAAGTATGAAGGAGAAGACAAAAAAAGACCTCGTCCAATTCCTGAGGGAGAGTATTGATGTTTTTGCATGGAGTCACGATGATATGCCAGGAATCGATCCAAGTGTAATTACTCATCGATTGAATGTATACCCCTCATCTAAGCCTGTTCGTCAGAAAAAGAGGGTGTTTGCTCATGAACGAGACAAGGCTATCAAGGAAGAGGTTCAGAAATTGACCACAACAGAGTTTATCCGAGAAGTCTATTACCCGGATTGGTTGGCCAACGTGGTGATGGTGAAGAAGGCAAATGGAAAGTGGAGGATGTGCGTAGACTTCACTGACTTAAACAAGGCTTGCCCTAAGGATAGCTATCCTTTACCACGCATCGACCAACTGGTGGATTCTACAGCTGGTCATCAGTTGTTGAGCTTCATGGACGCCTTCTCAGGATATAATCAGATAAAGATGGACGAGGCAGACCAAGAAAAAACCTCCTTCATTACCAGTCAAGGTTTATTTTGTTATAAGGTGATGCCCTTCGGTCTAAAAAATGCAGGGGCAACTTACCAAAGGTTGGTGAATCACATGTTCCGTCCACAGATAGGACGGAATGTGGAGGTGTACGTTGACGATATGCTTGTGAAGAGCCTAGACGAGGGAAGCCATTTGGACGATCTCCAGGAAACCTTTGAAACACTTAGGCGATATAAGATGAAACTGAACCCAAGTAAATGTGCATTCGGAGTATCGTCAGGGAAGTTTCTAGGATTCATGGTTTCACAAAGAGGAATTGAAGCAAATCCAAACAAGATCCAAGCCATACTGAGCATGGAATCACCGAAGAACATCAAGGAAGTCCAATCCTTCACTGGGCGAGTTGCAGCTCTGAACAGGTTTGTTTCAAAAGCCACAGACAAATGTTTACCTTTCTTCAAAGTCCTCAGGAAGGCATTCGAATGGACGGACGAATGTCAAAAGGCCTTCCAAGATCTAAAGGAATATCTCACCACGGCTCCATTGTTAAGTCCGTCCGTGCAAGGAGAAGAACTGTATCTGTACTTAGCAGTGTCCCCACATGCCGTGAGTTCAGCGTTGATCAGGGAGGAAGATAAGGTGCAAAAGCCTGTGTATTACACAAGCCGAGCACTCAGAGGAGCAGAAGGAAGATACTCACTGATAGAGAAGCTAGCTTTTGCACTAATAATAGCTTCTAGGAAGTTAAGACATTACTTCCAAGCTCATGTCATCAATGTCATGACGGACCATCCACTCAAGAAGGCAATGAACAAGATGGAAGCTGCAGGACGACTGATTCAATGGGCAGTTGAGCTTAGCGAATTTGACATTCGGTACCAACCGAGAAATGCAATAAAGGCCCAAGCCTTGGCAGATTTCATAGCAGAGTTTACTCCAAATTGTGAGGACTTAGGTGGAAGAGAAGATAATCAAAAATGGGTTGTCCATGTAGATGGATCGTCTACATTGCATGCTGGAGGTATAGGAGTTGTTCTAGAGTCACCAGAATGAGACAGATTAAAGTACAAGGTTCGCTTGCAGTACCTAACAACTAACAATGAAGTGGAGTATGAAGCCCTTCTTAAAGGGTTGGAGTTGGCTAAATCTGTAGAAGCAGAATCAATACTCATCTTGGGAGACTCCCAGCTAGTCATAGGCCAGGTAAATGGAACATACGAAGCCAAGGAAGACAGAATGAAGAGGTATTTAAAGAAGGTGCTGCGCCTTGCGAAGAAATTCAAAGAAGCTAATTTTGTTCAAATCCCAAGGGAAAAGAATATGGAAGCTGATACTCTAGCGAAGGAAGCCTCCGCGAATGAAGTAATGGACGAGTTCGATGAAATACAATACATGGCAAGCATAGACTTTCCAGAAATATTGCAGATAGGAGGTGAGGAAAATTGGATGACTCCAATAGTATCGTACCTGAAAGACGGAAGGCTCCCAGAGGGGAAGGACGAAGCCAGAAAGCTTAGGGTTAGATCAGCCAGGTACACCCTCCTAGACGAAGTGTTGTACAAAAGAGGCTTCTCCCAGCCCTTCTTAAGGTGTTTGGCTCCGGACGAGGCGAACTACGTGTTGAGGGAGGTTCATGAAGGAGCATGTGGTAACCACTCAGGAGCTAGATCGCTCGTCCACAAGATCGTCCGTGCAGGATACTACTGGCCAACTATTCAAGCTGATGCTAAAGCATATGTCAAGGTATGTGATCAATGTCAACGTTTCAGTAATATTCCTAGACAACCATTAGAATATCTTACCCCAATGATGGCTCCTTGGCCTTTTGCACAATGGGGATTGGATATCTTGGGCCCCTTCCCAACCGGAATTAGGCAAATGAAGTTTTTAGTGGTGGGAATAGATTATTTCACTAAGTGGGTGGAAGCTGAATCCTTAGCAACTATTACACAACAGAATGTCAAGAACTTCGTTTGGAAGAACATTGTATGCAGGTTTGGGGTACCTAGGGTACTAGTGTCTGACAATGGACGACAGTTTGACAACACACCTTTCAGGGATTTTTGTGAGCAATTGGGAATCAAGAATCATTACTCCTCACCCTCCCACCCACAAGCCAACGGACAAGCAGGAGTAGCAAACCGATCCTTGTTGAAAATCATCAAGACTCGGCTTGAAGGGGCAAAAGGAGTATGGCCAGACGAATTACCAGGTGTTTTGTGGGCTTATAGAACAACGGTGAGAACCCCCACTGGGGAGACTCCTTTTAAACTAGCCTATGGAAGTGAAGCAGTTATACCTGCAGAAATACACATGACCAACCACAGGGTGATGAAGTATCAAGAAGAGGAAAACGAAGAACAGCTTCGTCTAAACCTCGATCTTATAGACGAGGTGAGGATGGAGGCGGAGCAGAGAACAGCAAGGTACAAAAATCTTATGGCAAAGCAACATGATGCCATGGTGAAACCCAGGCGTTTCAACATTGGGGATCTCGTCCTGAAAAGGGTTTCTTTGGCCACCAAAAACCCGGCCCATGGGAAGCTTGGACCAAATTGGGAAGGACCTTATAGGGTCATCAACTGCAAGAGGCAAGGATCCTACTACTTGGAAGGAAGCTAGAACACCCTTGGAATGTTGAACACCTAAGAAGATATTATCAATAGGGTGATCATGGACGAGTATTGTCACGGACGAGCTTTTTAGACGTTTGAAGTAATGCGTTGCCTAGTGTTGTTTCTCATATTTGCTTACTACTACTACTATGTGTTTCGTATGTACAAGTATTTAGTGTTGCTCATGGACGAAGTTATGTTGTATTAAGTATTTTTAATTCCCTAAAGGCACTAGCTCTCAAGCATGTGCCATGCCTGTGGACGAATGTTTTGCATAGTTTGGATTTTCAAATATATAGTGTATTTTTAAATCTATATGTAATTGCATGGGAATCTTACGTTTGTTGTAAATTCATTCAGAAATGATCCACGAAAGGCAAACAATCAAGGACGAATAAAATCCTTGGACGCAAGGATGTATCGTCCATAAGCTTTCCTTAAAGGATAAAGCAATGAAAATAAACCCAAGGCATGTCCGTCTAAAGCTTAAGACGAGATGAAACCCAGGGAATCGTCTAAACCATGGACGAATAAAAATTGTTTAACGATCATGGACGAATAAAATTCTTGGACGCAAGGATGTATCGTCCATAAACCCTCCTTAAAGGATAAAGGACGAACAAGATCCTTGGACGCAGGGAAGTTCGTCCATAAGCTCTCCTTGAAGAATAAAGTAATAAGAATAAACCAAGGTACGTTCGTCTAAAGCTTAAAATAAGATAGACCCTAAGGCGTCGTCTAAACTATGGACGAACGAAAAAAGCTGTGAGGACTCAAGCCCATAGGCAAATCCAACCAGCCTAACAATCCAGTACAAGGACGAGCCTTTATTAAGGACAATTTAGTTAAGGACGAGTAAATGATCGTCCCAAATCGGTTGTCCAAATTCGGTGATGTAAGGAGAAATTCACCATATACTCAAGACGAGGTAAAATGATTTGACAAATGGACGATGTAAATAAAACTCGTACATAAAGGTTCAAACATTCAAATATTATAAAAAGCTGAAAATGGAAAACATCCATAAAATTTAAAAAAGGGTGGACGACCAACGTCCAAAACAACCTTTGAGTTACAATATGATTAAGTGTATAAGGCTCGTCCATAAGCTTAGACGAGATAATTGTATTACAATAAAGCCCAAAACAACGGGCACCTTGAATAAAGAAAAAATGAACTAAGGAAAATACAAAAACTACTTGGATAAACCACTGGGGGCATTGCCCCCAGACTTGGGATCGTCCTGGGTCACTTCGGTATTAGCATCGTCCATGATGTTGACGTCCTCAGAACTCGTCTGCAGCAAGGAGCTCTCAGTAGCAAGGGGAAGCTTGAAAGAATCAAAGTTCAAGTCAGGAAATGTTTCCTTGGCATCAGCACGGAAGTCCTCATAGCCAGCTGCATAGTGACTGTCTAGACGATTCTTGTACTCGTCAGACTTTTTGAAGGCTGCTATGGCTTCCTCACGTGCTTTCTCCAAGGACGAGGCAAATCCAGAAACTTGTCCTTCAAGATGGACGATGCGAGTATCTTTTTCGATATTATCAGCTTTAAGTTCTTCCACCTCGTTCTTAAGCTTCGTCTCACTTGCTTGCAGACGATTGAAGTCTTCAGTCAACCTAAGTACCTCCCCCTTTTTCAGCAGGACTTCATTGTTCAGCTCCTTAGCCTTGTCCTTGGCAGTCTTGGCCTCTGAAGCAAGCTCCTTAGCCTGACAAGTTGCTGTGTAAAATTTTGACATAGCCTGTGTATGGACGAAAGAAAGTTAGATATTTCATTTTGAAAACTTACTGAAAACAAACAAGGACGAATGAAACTTACCTTAAAAAGGTCATGGATACCAGAACGTTCAAACTCCCTCACTGACATATTGTAGCATTCATTGACTTCATTATCAGTGATTATTCCTTTGAACGTCCTCCATGCATGGTTCTCGTCCAACACTAGGTTAGAAGGACGCTCAGATGGCTCTGACGGATGAGGCTTGCGAGGAATCTTGTTTGGAGGGGGAGTAGGATCGGTCTGGACGGGATGAACTGTTTGGACGGGCTCTACATCAATTGGAGGGTCGTCCAGCTCCACCGTCGAAGGTGTAAATTTGGGAACCTTAGGAACAGAAGCCTTGACAGGTTTCTGCTTCTTAGGACCTCGACGACTTGGGAGATCGTCCAAATCCACAGCACTGGATATGGATTTAGATTTTCTCTTCCCAGTCTGGATGGAAGATTTCTGGACGACTGGAGGTGCAGTAACATCCTCGTCCCCACTAGTAATATTCTTTTCTCTATTCTCTCTCATCGTAGCCATTCCTGCGACAAAAAAAAAAAAATTTATAAAAAAAAAAAAAAAAAAAAAAGAAAAAAAAAAAGAAAAGAAAAAGGACGGACGATGCTTACTTCGACGAGTGGTCTCTTCGTGACCAAGATTCTCGGCAGTAGGTTCTGGCCCGAGTCCCCACGCAGCTAGACGACTGAGAGTCACTAGATCGTGAAAAGTCCTCCCAGGGAAGGCGCGTACTTGGTCAATTCGATCCAAGTAAAGTTTGTCCAAGCGTGGACGAACAATAGCTGCGTCAACAAAGAAAAAGGGTTAGACGACCAAAATTGGTAAAATATGTAAAGAAACAAAATAAAAATGGAAAAGAAACATACCCTCAGGACGAAGACGACCTAGAGGACTGGTAAAAGGTGGGAAGGGGGCATTCCCCACATCAACAGGGTCCCTAGCCCAATTTCCAGAAATAATAAAAAATTCCTTTTTCCAAAGTCTGTCAGACGAGCTACGGCCCTTAATTAAACTATAGTAAGAGCCTCTGGACGAGAACTGGTAAAAACCAGCAGACTTCTTTATCTCAGAGGGCTTATAGCAGTAAAAGAACTCGTCCACTGTAATAGGACAATTCCCTTCCAACGCCTCACGCCATAGCACTTGCATGGCAATTACTGTCCTCCATCCATTGGGGTTGAGTTGGTTAGGTCCAATACCCAACCTATGGAGAAGACCTCTACAAAAAGAATTTAGAGGAAACCTAAGGCCAGCTAAGAGGTAGGAAGTGTATATTCCTAAATCAGAGGAAGGAGAACAACACCATTCTCCGTCCATGGGTAGACGAGGATTAAACTCTTTAGGAATTTGGTACCTATCTACAAGGGTTTTTAGTTTGGCAGTATCTAAAATGGACGATACTTCAGGCATACAACTATAAATAATATTTTCCTCCTCTTCGTCCTGAGGAGGGCTAGGTGGCTGTCTGGACGAGCTAGCCCCAGATCCAGAAGCCTTCCTACGTTGTAATTCCTGGAATTCCTCCAAAGGAATACCAGGAACTCCAGACGAATAATGCTCGTCCGAAGAATTAGTACTAGCTGTACTACCTTCACTACTCTCATAACTACGCCCACTTCCAGAGGAAACGTCCTGATACTCGTCTATCTCCTTCTCTAAACTACCACTAGACGAAGACATGACTTAAATGAAGACAGATAAGACGAAAACCTAAGAAGGGAAAGAAAATACCTGAGAACTAGGAAGGAATGCTAGACGAGGCTTTTGGACGAGATGGCAGAAGGAAAATTATGAGAGATGTGAGGGGTAAGAGAGGGAATGCACCTATTTATAGGGCCCAGAAATGGGGTCAACGAAGCGACGCTGACTATTCAGAAGAAGGCACGTGGCAATTTCATCGAAAAACGCAATCGACTTGATGGGTCAACCAATGAAGTCGTGACACGCGGCAAAAAATATATATATATTTTTTCTCAGAACCACAAAGGTAAACAGTAAATCCTAATAATATCT